>JADDOH010017618.1:0-48762 GCA_016648135.1 Agrypnia vestita
ACTTACTTACATTAACACATACTCATCTCATCAGCTCTGATGATAGACTCTGCAATGGGATTCGAAACGTCAGCCCGAGAGGTCATATATACACGGCAAAATATCCCAGAAAACTGAGCATAAAAGATTCTAAACGGCCGTGAAAACCTGAGAACGTCATTTTATATCTTTAGTTCTGGTGTTTAATCCTTTAGAAGCCATGATTGTGTTTATGCGCTAAACCATACACTCACTTACTCTCACATGCAGAGATAGAATCAAATATGAATTTCAGTGTCGTATATTTAACCGTTTTAGTGCTGAAAAGCGCCATCGCGCTTCCTGCATCCTCTCAAAATCGCAGGAAGCGTGACGGCGCTGCTCTCGTCAATGTGCTTTCGCGTGCGAGTTAGATAGTTTACAAATATATTCTTCGCGAGCGTGCAAAATTTATATTTTTAATCAAATTTATAGTTTGTGTACAGCTATGTTTTTGTTCCTGTTGTACTAGAAATTAAAGAAAATGGCTCAGCACTAAAATGGTTAAAGTTAATATGCTGTGTATGGATGATAATTCCCAGCATTTTATAGATGATTAAACCTTACGGTGTTGTACCGAAACCTGCCATTAACTTGTGAGTTAATGAATTTTTTTAAAACCCTTGGCATTCAAAGGGTTAATCTGTTTCCACACTACCCTGATAATGTATTCATTTAATTATTATAGGTTAGTAATTTTGTATTGAAAATTCATCTCATAATATGAAAACTTTTTTGCAGGTAGCTAAAGTCGCCCCGGAAAATGCGCTCGACATTATTCAAAACAAAGGATCTCAGGAAAACAAAGGATAGCAATCATTTATTAACTAGTGAAATATTTGTTTATAAGTTTTGTATACGTTTAGGAAAAATAAAGATATGATCTATCCATCTCAAGATATGTTTTACTTATGTGTTTAATTTACTTATGGTATTTTTGAAGGCCAAAGCTAAGATGGAGCAGGAAGGAAATATCTGCCTTAAAAATATTTGGAGAAAAAAGGCTCTTTTAATAGCAGTAGGAATCAATGAAGGAAAATTCTTGGAGGACCCATCATCAATAGAGATGATGATGATTTTAATTACATATTGACGAAATTTGTGAATTTAAATTATAGATTTTAACTAAAACTTTTTCATTTCGTTGTCATTTAATATTGCTTTAACGTAAAGTGGACCCTCAATATTCGTCTGTAATCCATTCCTGAGGGAATAATGACTATCAATAAGAACAAATATTACAGGATTTTTTCCCACAGGATTGAATTAAAAGTTTAAAACCAAATTTGTTTATCAATTAAGTCTTTCCAATTGCTTATTTTTAATTTTTTGGTTTCAAATTTCACAGAACTGTGTTCTGAAAAAATTGCAACTTCACAATAAGAACGTGTTCTTTAATATAATGAATTGAAAATTGTTTAGTCCATTCCCAACCCCGAATTTTCCTTAAAGATATATTTTAATAATATACATTTTAATTACGTATTAACCACTACTCGTTAATTCGAAATTCAAGGGACCCAAAAAAAAACATTTTGAATTACGCAGAACCCCATTATTACGAAATTCAAGGTACAAAAAAAATTAAAAATCGCAATACAATTGCGAAATTCGCCAAAAATTGTAAACCTCGTGAAAAAAGTCATTTAAAACGTCTGTATTTTTGCGTATTTCAAGAAATCATTTTGAAAACGCAATATTTATTATGCTAATACAAAGACCGCGATATTTATATTACTAAAGTACCCGATACTGATATATTTGTTGTTCTCACTTGCGAAAAAATCGAAATTATTTTTGAATTTCGTCAAATTTAAAAAAATGAATTCGAATTTTGCGAACTAAAAATGTATTGATTTATGCCGCAAGGGACCAAAAATTATTTCGAAAAATAAAAAATGGCAACATGATTGCGAAATTTGCCAAAAATTGTAAAACTCGAGAAACAAAAACATTATTTTTGTGAAAAACATCTGCATTTTTGCATATTTCTTGAAATCATTTGGAAAACGCAATATTCATTATGCTAATACAAAGACCGCCACATTTCTATTACTAAAGTATCCGAAATTGACATATATATTGTTCTCACTTGCGAAAAAATTTAAATATTTATTTCAATTTTGTTAAATTAAAAAAAACATTTGAAATATGTGAACTAAAACGTTTTGATTTATGGCGGCTAAAAATTATTTTGAATTATGAATTACCGGGGTTAATCTACTATGAAATTAGCATTTTGGGACTTGTGGGTTTTAAAAATTTCAAATTATGGTGGATTTCGAACTGTCGGGGTTAAAATTAACGGGGTTTTACTGTAATGCTTATGGAGTGTTGCAATCTAAGGGACCTTAGAAATTGGCTAATTTTTGAATTTTCTTCAAAACATTTCTTAAATAAAGTAAAAAATTTATACACGGAGAAAATAAATCATATTTTTCAATATCACTGCTTTATTGGAATTTAATTGCGCACGCATTAATAACAAGAAAATTATAATATTTTAAAATAAGATCAAATTTTTTTCACATTTCCTGCATAGTGCATCAAACAAACCTTGCGCAAATGGCAGAATTTACTATAAAAGTCCACATACGTCATAAAATGATTATGTATAGTAAATGGCCATGAAAATTTTGGAATTAATTAATGTTAAATGTTGCACAAAAATCATCGCAGTGTCACAATTTTATGTGTTTTATGACCTCAGCTGATATAGAAGCCCGTTAAAAATATTATACCTCAATATTATACAACTTCTCAGTTAGTTTTTTAATATGTAGCATGATGGCCGACTTTGATTATTTGGGTCTGGTACTAAATTTACTCAATGTTATTTGTGTACTTTTAGCAAATATTTTCCTCAACACAGGTGATTATCTGTTTGTATTAATCATTATTGCATTTTAGGTCACTTAAATTCTGTTAATTTGCAGTAATTATAATAAATTATTTTCCAGTTGATGCAAGTGGTGCGATTGGCTATAATAATTCTAAATTGTAAGTACATATTTATCATTATTACTTAATACAGCGATTACTTAACCCTTTCTAGACCTGGAATGGGCTAAATACCCCTTGTAAGACCTTTTCAGTGCATTTAGAACCCTTTGTCTTATTGACGCTTAGCAGAGCCTTGTATGTATATAGTAAACAGCTAAGTTTTCTGCAGAAAATATTATAACCTAATGAGACAATAAGCAATGTTATCATCGAGAATAACAACACAGATTCCGATAACCAGGAAAATAATTCCAAAGAAAAAGACTGATCGGAAATAAATTCATTAGAGACTAACAATACAGTTACAAAGAATCCAATACCTAAACGTATATCTAAATACCTACAATGAGTGATGTGAGTCTTCTAGATGCGAAAATGATTAAATTTATGGAGTCTTATTCAATCAATGAACCTAAAGAAACCAATCGGCATCTTTCATTTTTTAATGGGTTATTGCCGACACTAGATAATTTTGATGACATTGAGGTTCTGGAATTTCAAATGGGAGTACTGCAATTGCTGAAAAAAATCAAAAGCAGTCGCCAAAATCACGAGCCTGAATGTTAATTGCGGCGGTGGATACAGAGGATATTTCACAGGATACCAAGTCAAAAATAATTTGGCTGCAATACTTCTACCAAATATGTATATAGAACTAAAATATATTGATTTGGGGCACAAGGGGCTAAAAATTATTTAGAATTACGAATTACCAGGGTTTTAGAATTATCGGGGTTAATTTACTATGAAATTAATATTTTGGGACTGGTGAGTTATAAAAATTTCGAGTTATGACAAATTTCGGTTTTTGAATTAACTGGATTTTACTGTATTTTTTTTTGGGTCGCAATCCTAGGATTGGTCTGCAACAAGCACTCGCCCTCTCCACTCCTCTCTGTCACCTGCCAGCTACTTCATCTCTTGGTAGGTGCTGCAGCGCACATCTCCGATAATCTGGTCTACGTAGCTTAATCTCGGGCGGCCTCTACGATTGTTGCCTCCAACATTTCCCTCGACGATGGTTAAAAGCAGGCCCGGATGCCTTATATTATGGCCTATCCAAATTGTTCGCTGTTGGGCGATTCTGTTAAGGAGCCGCCTCTTTTCGCCCACCCTGCTCAACACCTCGTCGTTTCGGATATGTTCAGACCAATGGATCCTCGCCATGCGCCTGTAGCACCACATATCAAAGACCGCTAGCCTCCCGGACATGCTCTGGCTGATGGCCCATGTTTCGCTGCCGTACATCAGCACACTCCAGACAAGAGTTTTAATCAAGTTTTTCCAAATGTGTTGGGGGATTCCAGGATTTTGGATTTTTTGTTGAAGGCAAATGTTGCCTGTTGTATTCTTCTTATGATGTCAGCCTCTGAGCGGCCATCTTGGGAAATTTTGCTACCCAAATATGTGAATTCTTTCAGTTGTTTAATAGCGACGCCACTCAAAACAACATTTGTCGACACTTCTTCTCTTTCAACAACCATGCACTTTGTTTTGTCTTTGTTTATTTTCATGTTGTATTCATCTGCCAAAACATTTTCCATCTTACTGTATTATGAATCTCAATTTTGTCATTCTTTTTTTGACAAGTAACAGTTTTATATTAATAACAAAAATGAAGTCTCTGTAGGTAGGTATGTACCTATGTATTTTCAACACTCAAGTTAAAGCCAACATTCTGACCTTTTCAATGGAAGTTATCTGAAGTTATCATATACAGAGCATATAAATAGTGCCGCTGTTTCGAATCCATAAACTTTATTAATTCCATAGCATGTCTATGTTTTGTATAGCAAAAAGAAAAATTCCTGCCAATTTACCTAATTTCTCTGTCTGATATTTTCTGATATTTATTGTAATACTATACCTTTAAGTGAGCCTTTTAATTGGAACAACACCAGTAAAAATAAAAATATGGAATGGTGGAGTGGGAAAACCCATCATTCCATGATCAGGATCAGATATTACTGTTGAGCTGGACTTGGTAATTTGCTTAGCTGGACCGGATAATACCACCTAGCCAAAATGAATAACATCACCTATATATCTATACTCAATCAAACCTAGCCAAACTGGGTAATATTAAAAATCTAATGCAGTGTGTGTTATTTAAAATGTTATATTTATTTAATGCATTTTTTATGCTTGCTAAATTGCATCAAATAAAGCTAAACTATTTTATTTAATGCAGTTTCAAGATAAATTTTACTCGGAACACCTCGTATATTCTATGTTAATTCATTTCTTGCCAGATGTGCCTGTGTTACATTTGTGGAATTTATACCACAATACAGAAAACCACTAATCTAGGCAACACACATCCACAGTAGCAAGGAACGCCACATTAGCAAATCGGGGCACAAGCAAGACACCCGCGGCCGGCAGTTCATTGCACCAACAGCATTTCGGATGATTTCTTCGCACTCACACAGCCGCACTCCTTTGTTCGTAAATTATATTAAAAAGGCACACGCCCTAGACGGGTATGTCAGTCTGTCACCTACTTCAGGCCGCGGCCGGAGGCTTTGGTCCTTAGAGTATCTAACATTTTCTAATCATAATCATGTATATTTTCTACTTGTTTTATGGAGATAATAAATCATCAAATATTCTACGCCGTTGGAGCTTCGTCGTCGCATGATGGTGGTGACCCGAAAAGCAATTGCTCCTAACCATCTCTAAACCCCCAAACATTAATGAATAATGAATATAAGAGAAACTAATTTTAATTGATATGTACTGTGATGTTATTTTTCTACAGAAACCCATTGTCCGGCTGTCAAATACCTCAATTAAAGAACAGACATTTGAAGTACAACAATGTGTCAGCAAAACCTGGAGAATGGATGCCGGTCAATTCAACATTGGTTTTTAATTGTGCCATGGGTTGGGGATTTAAAAATTTACCAGTTCCTTACGTCAAATGCAAACCTAATGGCAACTGGTCAGCCAAGCCATTTTGTAAAAGTGAGTCCGGTACTTTACACAATTTTTAACACTTACATTTTTACACAGTCTAAGTCTAGTTAGTTCAGGAATGGTTCTGTTTTTGGGTATCAAATAAAGTATAAAGTAGACCAGTGATAGCTACGACACACATGTCAGAGGTGACACACCAAGAGGTTTCGGGTTAAACGCTATGTTTACAGAACTGTCGTCGCCCAAGAATAGTCAACCCGCATTGCGCCTACTTTGTTCGCTTTCCAGTCGCCGGTGCTTTTGTAAGTAAATTAAAAAAATTTCAGCGAAACGTAGATTAAAACTTATAACCATTTTGCGTTTTGAGATTCACAAGGCATCATCCTCACTGAATATTTGGAGAGAAAGACAATTACAGGGCAGTACTATGCTGATTTGACGCTCAATTCAAACAGATCCATTTGATGGACAAAAAGTGCTCTTTCACCGTGAAAACGCATCAGCTCAACCAGTTTTGCTGTGCGTTTATGGACTGATTGATTACACTACAAATTGTTGCATCATCCACCCTATGCTTCAGATTTAGCTCCATGATAATGCTTTTTGTTTCCAAAGATGAAAAAATTCCTTGGCGGTAAGTGGTTCACGTCAAACAAGGCAGTTTCGCCAAAACAGGTTTATTTCGCTGAGTTTGACAATAATATTTTTGGATAGTTTTAAAATGTTAGACCAAATGAGTTAAACTGAAAGGAAATCTTGAGAAATAAAAAAAAATTTAATGCATTTACATACTTCTCTAACACGAATACTTATACTATAAATATGAAAAATATATAAAATAATATAAAATTTATTCAAATTCACGTTTCAAATAAAAAATATCTTGTGACAGCTTATGTAACTGCAAATTTACTTATGTCAAGTGTTACGTAAATCAGGGTGGTACTGTATTTATTTATATTTACAGAAAACTATGGCTGCAAGATACCTCTATTGAAAGACACCCATACGAGGTACAACAATCAAATCACTGTACCTGGCAAATGGCTTCCAATTAATTCATTTTTGGTATTTGGTTGTGCTGAAGGTTGGGAATTTAAAAATTTAACTGCACCCTATGTCAGATGCAAAGCTGACGGTAATTGGTTAGCCATGCCGTTATGCACAAGTGAGTGTTTAATAGTACCTACATTATATAATCATAGGTTTATCTCATTAGTAGCATGTCCATGGGCCCTAGAGACATGATAGAATATTAGTATTGTGATGCATCCCAATTGGTTGGTTAATCTTGTTTTTTTTTTTATGCTTAAAATAGGTAATATAATAACATTTATATTTCCTAATATATACATTGTAAAAATCAGTATATCAAATTTCTGATCAAAAGTACGTATCACAAACTTTCTTAGTTTTTTCTTAAAAATGTTCATATTTTTTTCGGCTCTAATATCCTCTGGCAGACTCACATACAACTTCATCTCATTGTACATCACAGAAGTTTGCGATCTTTTTTCTTTCTGAATGGCAATCTTATTTCATCTTTTTTTCTTGCACAATGGTCATGTTCATGTTGGTTTTCTCTTATTTTTCTTACTAATTCAAATGTATTGTTGTGTCCATTAACAATTTTGTATATAAATAGAAGTACATTAAATTTAATTATTTGTCTAAATGTCATTACTTGTAGACTTTCTAACATCAATTTGATTCTTGAGTATTGATTTATTTTTAGTATAATTCTTAATGCTTTATTTTGGAGTATTGTTAATTTTGTCAGTTCTTCTTCATTAGCCAGAAATAGTATACTGCTGCAGTAGTTGATGTGGGGAACTATTATTGCGTTATATATATTTTTGCACGCATCTGTTTTAATATATCTTCTGATTCTTCCCGAGAATGAAATTCGTTTTGCTATTTTTTTTGTTACATAATTAGTGTTCAATGAAAAGTTTAAAGTATTAAAAGTTAAATTAAAATGTTTATACATGATGCAAATACAATAATGATCTACCTTACTTATTAGTACTTGCGTCTCGCTTTAATGCTGGACATATCCGATGTGTGACATGTTTTATTAGACAAATGACATATTATTGTTTATTATTATTGTGGCCATAAAGCGAGAGGAGCCAAGTGCTTTCTGGTACAAATAAATTAAAGTTTTATTTTTTAAACTGTCATATATGTAGTGTGTTGCACATTTTGTTGTTGGTGTATGCATCAATTATAATGATATAATATTTTATATGTATGTTCTGAGAACACAATTACTGGGTTTGTGTTCTCAGAACATATGTACATAAAAAAATATTGTTAAAATATATACTGGTCTATAAAAGGAGTTAAATAATTGAAAATATTGATTTCAGGCTTATTTTAGTGAATATGTTATAATAATTCAGAAGAATATTGTATACATTAAAAATAATGTTCTTAGGTTTTCACGGCCACTCGGAATCTTCAGGTTTGTGTTTTCTGGGGTATTATGCCGTGTTATTACGACCTTTCCGGCCAACGTTTCGATTTCCATTGCAGGTTCCATCATCAGGGCTGATGTACATGATGTACATTTACATTTACATCAGCCCTGATGATGGACCCTGCAATGGGATCCGAAACGTCGGCCGGAAAGGTCGTAATAATACAGCATAATACCCCAGAAAACATAAACCCGAAAATAATAGAGTTATCATTACTAGCTGCGACTAGGTACACTGTTTCATGAGAAAGGACAACAGCATAGTCCAATAAAATATACGGAAGATTACTAGAATTGGAACATTATACAACTTTCAAAAGATTTGATATTGTGTGGATGTTCTCAATATGGAATTGGTGAATATGTAGAGTCATCACTTAAGCTAGCTCACACAGGTTGTGAGTCCTGGGCCATTATATAAAAGACTTCCGTATATGTTTCTCTTGTAAATAGCTTCGTCTGTGTGAGACTTTTATAATTCACCTTAATTCAATTATGTATAACAGGACATTAAAATTTTGAGATCTACTAAAATTTCAATGTTTGCGAGAGAAATCACTGTTTTGTTCATTGAACACATTTTTCAATATAACATTATGTATTACGCTCTAACATGCTCTTTCACTTTTTTGTACAAGTTGAAGAATTTTTTTCTACAATATATCAAAGCCAATAGGAAATACAATCTGTAAAAAAAGATTTGAATTGTCAGTATGAAAGATAAACAGAATTATCCCCAGTATAATTGTTATACATTAATTATAATTTAATTGATTTTATAACATTTTCAGGAAAATGCAAGATGTTTTCTTCTGAAACAGTTAGATTTGAAGTGCAAAGATGTGATCCGGATGACATCTTTCATTTGGATTGCGAAGATTACGTTCCTAGTGGTTACCGACACAAACCTCTTGGATGCAAGAAAGGGTTCTATACTTATGAAACTCTTAAGACTCTTACATGCAATCTTGGAGAGTGGGATCACGCTATTCCTGTTTGCAAAAAAGGTATTTATTGTTATATAATATAGCGTATAATATGACATATAGATTATAAAAATATTTATTTGCTTCTTCTCCATAAAAATCATGACTCGTGTATAGCGGAGGAGTATATAGTGAATAGACAGTTATAACAACTTACTCAAAACAATAAAATAAACACATTTGCTGTTAAGATAAAAATTTAACTATGGTACCTATAATCTAAATAATAAAATGTAAAATTTAAAATAGAGAGTAGAGATATAGTTATGACTACTTATTAAAAACAATATAATAATAACAAATGCAATCAATGAAAAAAGTAAACAATGATAAAATGTAGATACAATTAAGTATGAGGTGTATACTTGTATGATTTATAAGATGAAACACAATCATCTCATCTTTATGTGTCCACGAGATGTCTGTACATGAATTTTTTCACTTTTTTTTTTTTCCGGATCACAACTATTTTGGATGAGCTTGAGGAGATCGTTAAAATATTTAACGCCAAAGTAACTAAAGTGATTTGAGTTGCTGTGAATTTGAATTTAGGTATATTTAAGGTAGGTATCTCTATACCTTATTGATCAAAAATCATCCAACATTTATTTGGTTTCTTATTTTAAAAATTTGCACTACTGTTTCGTGATCGCTGCGCGCGGGCCACGCCAAGATTTGATTGGTTGGGCTGGCGCCTGATGTGTCCTGCGCCAATCGCTGGCCAGGATTCGAATTTTTAAAAATCCGTGCAGTGACAGGTGAAATGCGTGTCAGGTGTCGGTTTTCGATGGGAATCGACATTCCTCCTCGTTTGTGTTCAAGTTCAGTTCCATTTAGCCTTCTGAAAGAGACACACCAACTGTTCCGGATTCGACGAAGCCAGGAGAATCTCGATTGAAGCGGCACCCGCCTTCCCAGGAAACCGCAAGTACCATTTTGTCCACTGTGTCATAGTTAGCTTTGGCCCAGTGTATCTCGGGTGTCATTTACGGTCAATCATATCGGCGGCGATTGGAAAGGAAAATCTTTCTTTCTAGTATCCGATCCTCGTTCGATGGTGGCGAGACGTTCGTCATCGTATAACTACGGTGATTTTTTGTACATACATCTTACTTTTGGTACTCGAAAATCTAAATATAATTGAGCACACTGGGATGGTAACTATTTTTTTCAAAATTGTTTTAATTGTCATTTTCAGTTATTTTAATGATGTTTTGTAATCTGCATCGCATCCAATAATGTCGTATTATAATTTTAATTGAAGGAGATATGTAGAATGTTTCGAAGTCTTAAAAACAAGAAGTTGGTTTTATATTACAGAAGTTGTAGAAAAATGCGGAGTGGAAGTACATAGTGAAGGTGAGGCCTACTTCACTCCATTAACAAGATCTCTTTCACCTTGGCACGTGGCGGTGTACGAAGACATCGAAGGGGACAAAATATATTTATGTAACGGCAATCTCATTTCAACCAAAGCCGTCATCACAGGTATGAATTTCCATATTTCGTATAATTACACTACCGCAAGGGTCAATCTGCATGAAAATCATCAGTTAAAAACACAAAGAGATACAAAAACATTTTTTTAAACATATTTCATCCATTTTAAAGATCATATTACAAATTATAGTTGATTATGGATATTAATTAACAAGCACCCAATATAGTTAACTAACTAACTAACTAACTAACCATCACGCCGTTTCCCCGCAGGGGTAGGCAGAGAGGATTGAACGCCACACTTTTCTATCCTGGCACACCACTTTTGCTTCGGCCGCATTCATACACGTTCTACGGTTGTTGCGGCTTTTAAAAGGGCCATCCTCAAATACTTGTAGTACCTGATCGTGCCAGGTCTTTCGCGGACGCCCTCTATTCCTGTTGCCTTCAACATTCGCCTCATAAATTTTCTTAACCATCCTTTCCTCGTTCATATGTTCCACATGACCATCTCAGCACTCCTTTCTTTATTCTATCTACCACACTACAGCCAGCATTGCATTCACTTCTAATTTGTTCATTCCTCACTCTATCGACCAAAGATTTTCCACACAAGAGTCTTAGTGACCGCATTCGGTCTACTTTCATTCCTCTTTTGCCAATTCCAGGCTTCACTTCCATACATACGGGTTGGCACTAGAACGCCATTATGTACCGCTAGTCTTACTTTCTTTGACACATTCTTATTGGCCATAATTGCATTTATAGTTGAGAAACCATTTCTTTGTGTTTAAATTAAGGGTATTGTCATTGTAATATTGTATTACACATTGCATAACAGTGTGTCATACAAATCTAACAGTCCACATTGAATCGCCTTATATAGGATTACTATGTATTCTACGCATTATTACGCATATTACTACGCACTCACAAACACTAACATACAACTTTAGAGTTTAACTGCAGTTGGTTTTCCCAAACCAAAAATAATTCACTCCCACCTGAATCTGAACCACCCTTGAGTGATGGTAGTAAATCTATCGTACATTTCAATTTTTTCGATTTTTGTATAGTGTTCATTACGCATCACTTTTCTTTCGCTCTCCTCAGAATGTCCTTTTTCATATAAATAATTCTTTCAAACTAGCTAATTATTTACAGTAAAATACAAAACACTTGTTTTCTGACATAATTTTATAACATTAGGAATAAATGTAATAAAATTTAATTTCTTCCTTTGTTTTCAGTGAAATGTACACATGATACACATGTGTGTTATTAATATGTGAGTGCACTTATTATGCTCATTATTTTTATTATTTTCAGCTGCAAATTGCTTGTACAAGAACGGTAACAAACCTCAAGGAAATGAAAATATCAGTATAGCTGCAGGGAAGCTACATAGGGACTGGACACATTATAATGACAAATCCTACACAGGCTCCGCAGAGGTCAGCACATTTTTATTTCCGAGAGTTATCAGGATGAGATTTAAAATTCCATACTTAATTTTCATCACCTTCGCAAAAGTATTTTGGCAGTTGGCAGCAGTTGGCGGTCAAATTAATCACCAATTAAAAAATTGTCTATGGTTTAATCGAAATTCATCACACATGTATATACTTTATATGTTTTATTATTTAGGTACTACAATTTATTTAAGATTTTATTAATTATACAATATGGTTTAATTCTTTTAATAGCTTATAAAATTTCTTTTTATTATTTAATATAATGATTTTGCATTCTTATATTTATTAGTATTCCTCTTTCTATTTAAAAAAGACAATCGAATTAGTATGTTTAAGCCGTGCGTACGAGGCACATTGTTTCATTGCGTTAGTGTTTATACCTGTAAACACCAACACAGTGAAACAATTTTCATCGTACACACGGCTTACGCATACTAATTCAATTGCCTTCCTTAAACGGAAAGAGGTATACATTCCATGGCAGTTTTGTTAGATTTAGGTATATTTATACTTCCTCTTTCCATTATTTGTGCTCTTTGGCTATGGCTATTGACTGGTTACTTTGGTTATGGAGTATATTTATGTTTTGGTGATTAAAATATTCTTTATACTAATGCATAATTTTTTATAGTTTGTCTAGATTATGGACATTGAATTCATTAAATAGTAAGTCTATGGAATTTGCTCTATATGTATTTAAAATCTATTTTTACTTTAATATTTTCCACCCCAACCTATGCTTTCATATTGCAATATGGGTTGTACTGTTACCGGCAAACTTCTTGAAATTCTTTGGCGTAGTGGGGGAATGCACAGAAGACAAAATTTGGGTCTCTTTGGTGGAAAGGTATGTGCGCAAACTTCCTCCCACTACGCCGTAAAATTTCAAGATGTTTGCCGGCTACTGTATGAAGGCATAATATGTTTCATCATTATATTCCTTATTCCAAATATTTATTTACAAGTGTAAATTTTAATAATTTCAGGTAAGAGTGATTAATGTAAAGGACACATATAAGTACGAACAATATAATAGTGACGACATTGTCATTTTAATACTGGCTACTCCCATACAAATCAACAACTTTGTGCGACCGATCTGCCTGGACTTGACCGGCAATCGCTCTTTCACTGATGGCAATCTTGGCACAGTAAGTCATCTTCAAAAATAATATATTTTATAATTTATATTACATGTTGATGCATAATTTATGTAAGAAAATTACCAAATGAGCCCTGTATCAAATCTGAACATCTGTCTCATGTCAAACTTTGCGTACCTTTATTTGTAAGAATATTGAGCTAGACTGTTATTATTTATTCTTTAACCCGTCTTCGTCCACTGGTAGCTAAAGAACATCATGTACCGTTCATTGGCTATCATCAGTTTATTTACTGAGGCCTTGAATAGCTCTACAGTAGGCTGGCCGAACCACTGTCTTAGGGTTTTCAGCCAAGAATTTCTCCTTCTTCCAGGGCGCCGAATTCTGGCAATCTTCTCCTGCATTATAAGGTGCAAAGTCTCGTACTTCTCTGGATTTCTCATCACATGTCTGAGATATTGAAGTTTTCAGATTTTTATTGTTTTAATTACTTCTTTTTTTTTATTCATCCGGACCACAATATCTTCATTCGTAACTCTATCCATCCAGATTATTTTGAGTATTCTTCTGTAGATCCATATCTCGAATGCTTCAAGTCGCCTTATAAGTTTTTCCGTAAGCATCCATGCTTCCATTTCATAAAATAATATTGAAAACACATAGCATTTGACCATTCGCATTCGTAATCTAAGATTGAAATCACGACTGCAGAATCTGACCATTCATATTCGTAATCTGAGGTTGAGAACATTTTATTAATAGAAGGATCCCATCTTTCATTTACATTGCGGAATTCATTTCAATTAATATTGTTCTAGCAATATAAAGATGTTTATTGCCCACTGTTTTATATTTGCTAACGAGCATGTATTTTGTTTTAATTGTATTAAGTTCCAACCCAAAATTCTCATATATATTCACTACTTAATTTAGCAGAAGTTGTAAATCCTCAATCAGTTGCTAGAAGTACAGTATCATCTACATAGACCTCCACAAACATAGACCATGGACCTTGACATATACCTCACACGTTGATTTCCATGATCGTCATTTCTTTGCAGCTTTTTTCCAACGTAAGTCTCTTAATGTGGTTGGACTCTAATTCTCTTGCCCAGCCATGGACGTCATTGCAAGATTTTCCCACTCCAACATTCAGTGGTTAGTCTAGTCAAATGTCTGGCATAGTTCTATTTCAGTTTTGCGAGAGTTTACACAATGTCAGCAACCTTGGATTTTCTTCTCATTGACTCTGTTGGTTTTTTCTTCCAAGGAGATGCTCTCAATTCTGTTTATGTGAAGCAATTACCAACTTTGACACAATTTTTTGTGTAAAGGTTCATATTTGTGCTCGAAATTACAGAATGGATAGAATACACTGGTTGTATATAGTATAAGTGTTCTAAAGTGCTGGTGGTATATTTTTGTCATAACTTTATGGATGAGATTTTCGAATACTTCCTAATTCAACCTTATTTTCCACCCTATTGCAATCATTTTGTTCTCCTTAAGTAGCTTCAAAATTAAAATTATTATTATTTATTAGTGTACATGTCGACCTTCCTATTGTAAAACATTAAGGCCGGCGCCACACTGCACTGATCTTCCTCAGCTCTCGCGGAACGCCACTACATTTCTTTCCATAAAATACGCGGTTATCAAACACGCTACGTGGATGTCGATTAATTTTCTTTGGCACCGGCCTAACAAATAGGTAATTTTAGTTATACCAGCATTTCACGTATATTTAGTACTTATTTTAAGCGGCAGTAATACGTGTTTGTTATATATTGTATTCTTACAATACTTTACACAGCAGGGGTTGGCGTATGTATGTAAAATGGGCTATTACATATTTCTAATTCTTATATCAGACAGCTGTTTGGAGGAAAGTCATCTCAAACTCTACCACGTGGACTCAGGAAAACGTCAGCACATTGAAAATAATCCGGCAACACAAAAGGCGACCCTGTCCATCAAGTTTTCTCCTTCCATTAAACTCTTCTCGGGCTGACACGTTTTGTGCCCACTTTAAAGGTCAGTTGAGTTTAATTTTACATCACAACAGTCTGATTATGAAAATTGGGAACCCAAACCAGACCTTATCCAAACCCTTTGAAAAATATTAATAACTAAATAATAAATGCTATTTACATTTTTATTCTCCGCCATTAAAGTTAGATGAATGCCTCATCTAACTTTGACCTCATCTAACGAATCGAATGTCAGTGCTACTCTCAAGCTCCGACAAGTAGAGGGATACCTTCCCTTAATCCTTTCCCTTGCCAAGATTGTCAGCCCTTTTGGGAACATTTCATATTGTTATTCCCATAATGTCTATCCATAATGGTACCCAGCACGCCGATCGATTCACCTCAGTGTGCCGTTGGGCTCTTTGTGGTGGGGTGGTCGGTTAATCTGCTGGCGTGTAACAACTGACTCACTAAACAAATTCTTTAAACTTTAAAGAAAATACAACTTTACGTGAGGGGATCGGTCACGAGGCTGTCCAAACTAATTGTGATAATTTATAACTAAGTCGATTGTTGACTCAATAGACAATAATCTAGAAGCAGTGATAGGATTATTGGATAGAATGCAATAATCTCAATTTCTTTCCTATTAATTTAGCAAAATTATATACATGTCTTGATTTCATCTTGCTCCATGAATTCTATGAGTATTCTACAATTTTACTGTTCACTAATGTATCTCAATAAAATTGCTTTTATGGCTAAACAGTATTACTTCAAACTACATCCACGAATGAAGATTTTTATTTAACAGTTGTTGAACATATTTAGGTATTGAAATAAAATGGATATTTTATATGTACATATTTACATATATAGAAAGAAGCATCACACCTCCACTTTGTGCATACAGCTTACGACTGTGTAAGAAATAATCAGTACGTCCTTGACCCCCGGGGCGAGAGGGTATTCTCTTGAAGACACATATGATATGACAGATATGACTCCGGTGAAACATCCAGAATCGAATTTCTATACATCCGTACGGTTCGTATAAAACATCCGCTTTATTTCAATACCTACATCCATGTATTATCATTTTTAAACTTATATACATTGAAAATGTAATAAAAAGTATTGGTATTGTACGTTCTCTTTATAGTGTGGTGTTAAATATATCTGTGTTATACACAGACCCACTACTTTAATATATCAAAATAGATCAAGAATTTAGGCTGCCGAAATGAGTTATCTTAGGGGAGTAACAGGAGTTACATTATTGGCCCAAGTAAGAAGTAGACATCTTGTCATTTAAGAAAGACAATTGAATTAGTATGTGTAAGCCATGCGTACAACGCATATTGTTTCATTGTGTTGGTGTTTGCGAGAATGTGCCTCGTACGCAAGGCTTACACATACTAATTTTATTCTCTTTCTTAAATTGAAAGAGGTCTACTGAGATAAGGGAAAGTTTAATACATAATTACATGAGTTGACTTTGAGTAATCATCCTTTGTAAACTGTGATATAGATTTTTGATTTGAAGCAAATCGTCATGGCAGTGCCAAATGGCGCTAGCTAATGAAATTATGGAAATAAAGAGGTAAAGAGAAAAAAGTAATAAGATTATTTCAATGTTATAGGAACTACATCGTGTAGAGGTGATTCAGGATCCGGACTGGCGCAATTTGTTTTTCAAAGTTCTGGCGTCAAACAATGGTACCTCACAGGGATCACATCAGTTATTCCAGACAACTATCAGACCACCGAGTGTGTTCCTTCTGATTATATAAAAATCACGAATTTATCTCCTCATCTGGAATGGATAAGGGCAGTATTAAATGATGAAGCAGGAAATAATTCATAAAAATATTGATTTTTCATCTACAGAACTATATTTTTTATATTTATTGCATGTAGCATTGTTATCTGTAATCAGTTTTGGTTTGATGTCGACAGTTTAAGTAAACTCGGGCACGTACGAAAAATGCATTTTTTGCTTGGTTGTACCAAGGTTCGAGGATATAATATCATGATATATATCACAATATTTATGGCTCGATTTTTATTTTTGATATATATCCAAAAAAAACTTTCTGCAGTCGTTAATAGATAGCGCTAGTTGTATTTTAAAAAGTGCTACGGTTGTTTTTTGTTTGATTTGTTTCATATAATTTGTTTCTATTTTATACAAAGAAACAAACACTCATAACACTACATTAGAAAGAGCAACTTTTATAACTTATATATAATAATTGCTTATATCGTCTTTTTTTGGCATGCAATTCATTTATTTAATAAATAATTATTAATGTACAAAATAAATTTCCTAATTATTTCGAGTTTAAATATAATAATTTTTTTTTTTTTTTAAATGTTTCTCCTTAAATTTTTTTTTTCGAAGAGCTCTCCTGTAAAATTGCTTTTTTGTAGATGCCAGCTATAGGGACAGTCAATATATATGGTGGAAAAATCTAAACGCCGGCTATTTTTCAGAAAAAATATTCATCATTGTCTTGTGAATTTGTCAATGTGTAAAAAAAATCTCAAATACAAAAATTATATATAAACAATTCTTGTTATATTGTGTTATTATATTATTTACCCATAAAAATTAATTTATTTACCCAAATTTTGCATACTTATTCTTTAGGACCCGGCGGAAAACACAGGCTACATTTTCCTTCTCCCCCTTTACCCCACCTCTCCTCGCAATATATACTCTATACAAATCTATACTGTTTGACAGGTCTAACCCAAATTTTGCATTCTTTAGGACCTTGCAGAAAACAAAAGCGCCATCTCCCTTTCCATTGCTCCTCCCTATTATATAAAGTAATACACTTGTTTTGTAGCAATTTTAAATAAAGATAAATTGTAAAGTGTCTATGATAGTAAGTAAACATGCTTCCATTTCAGACAATCGAATTAGTATGTATGTATAAGCCATGCATACAACGCACATTGTTTCGTTATTGATGTTTATACCCGTAAACACCAACACAATGAAACAATGTGCGTCGTACGCACGGATTACACATACTAATTCATTGTCTTTCTTTAATGGAAAGATGTTTACCTATTTTCTGGTATTATTCTAAAATTATTCAAATCATTAACACTTTAGAGTTTATCTCTTTATTTAAAATTGCTACAAAACAAGAGCCGGTTGTTATTCTGTAAAATGATTTTGTTTGAATCCATATCTACTACATAATATCTATCAGTTAAATGTAAACAAGCTGAAACCGATACCTCACATATAAGTGTGAGCTCATAGTGAGTGTGGTTAAGAAGGCTCTATTTTGTATTTGATGAGAATATCATTCCAACATTTGACGGTACCATTATTCACAAATATTTATAAGACATATGTGAGGCTTTTCCTCGAACATGCCTCTCAGATCTGGAATCCATATTTTGCTAAAGATATAGATTTACTGAAAAGTGTTCAGAGACGAGCCATAAAATTGCCCTTGGGTCTTAAAAACCTGAAATATGCCAAAAGGCTGAGGGCTTTAAAACTGCCCACTCTTCAGAGGTGACCTCATCCAGACATTTAAGATTCTGTCAGGCTTCTACAATATTCAATATGGCAGATAAGTTTGCATTGAACACTAATCTGGGACTTCGAAGACATCACCTGAAGTTGAACAAGTTATGGTTCTCATATAACCCAAGAAAACATGCATTAAGCAATAGAGCCGTCAATATGTGGAACAGTTTGCCTGAGGGCGTTGTGTCTGCAGCCAGTGTCAACCAATTTAAGAATAGGCTGGATATTCAAATGAGAGAAAGTGATATGGGCCTACCAGCTTACGCTACCTGCCAATTATGAATAAAAATAATGTAAAGGATTTATAATGAAAAAAATGTTTGTATGGGTTAATTATTTAATAATTTCATTGTTTATTTGCTTTGTACATTGATGACCTGCGTGTTGTTTGAGGTGATTAGCATTTTTTCTGATAAGTCTGAAGTTTTATTTTGATTGTGATATTTCTTGGTATTGGTTTTTTCAACGCCTTTCTTTACCTAAAATAAGATTACAACAGTAGTATTTTACTGATCGAAGAATACAAAATTAGAAAATGGTTGATTTTATGCATAGTAATATGTACTCACAATAACTCAATTTATAACTTTTTATAACAATTTATAATTCAATAAAAAAAAATCTGAAACCAGCATACTGTTGTTAACTTATAAAAATGATTTTTTTATTCTTAGATATTTGTGGTTCACTTTATCATAAAGGGGTGGAATGCAGAATGTGGTGTTGGGAGTTGTATGACATATTAACAAGTTTTTCCGGTGTCCTGTTGAGTGTCCTGATTCTAATAATGTCATAAAATAATGTTGCACTCTTATATTTTTTTATATTAAACGAGTAATTTCAATTTAAAAATCGCAACTATTACCTTAGTAGGTTTGACAAGTCAGCCTCTTCCTTTGAATTATTACATGTGTCTATGGATAAAATATAATCATAGATAAAAAATATAAAGTGAACCATTCACTATTCTGGTCGGTGGACTGTCATGTAGTATAGTGAATGTGCCGCTTAGTAAGAACTCGCAAATGTTTTGTACAAGGTTTCATTTAAAGTGTCTCGAGTGCCTTTATTTAAACAAAAAATTGACCTTTTTCCATATATTTCCATATATATTCGCATATCGTATAGATAAAATGTAATAATTGCGATTTTTAAATTGGAATTACTCGTTTAATATAAATAAATATAAGAGTGTGACATTATTGGAATCAGGGCACTCAATTATACCAAAAAAACTAACTAACTTACCATCACTCCGTTTCCCCGTGGGGGTAGTCAGAGAGGATAGAGCGCCATACTCTTCTGTCCTGACATACAACTTTCGCTTCGTCTACATTCATACATCTTCGCATGCAAACTCGACCGTTGTTCAGGCTTCTAACAGGACCATCTTCCAGTATCTGGTTAATCTGGTCATGCCACGTCTTCCGTGGTCGCCCTCTCTTTCTGGCGCCGTCAACACTTGCATCATATATCGTTCTTACCATTCTTTCCTCATTCATTCGCTCAATATGCCAAAACCACCTGAGCGGCCCTACCAAACCTACCCTACCAAAAAAACTTGTTAATATTTCATACAACTCCCAACGCCACATTCTGCATTTATCCCTCATAAACACTATTGATATGTAAATGTTAAATGTAACTCACGTTTGCATATTGGCCTAGCCGACCAGTGACCATCGGCGTTACATTTGACATACGGTGATGGCATTTTATTAAATTCCCAACCATCCGAGCAATAAAAGTTCAGTTTTGAATCAAATGGTATCCACTCGCCGGGTCTATGGTCTGCGCTACTGTACGTGGTGTGTCCATCAGTCAATGGAAGAATCTGACAACCAGCTCTTTCATTTCTGCAAGAACAGCAAAAATCGGATGAAAACTTAAGATACAATTTGTTTATAGTTTCAAATATGAATACATATTCCAAACACATCTCATTATCATTCAGGTTTTCATGTTTTTACTATTGATTAAATAATTTAGTCTCTACACATCAATACTATGTTCTTAAGAATATTGATGAAATTCAGGTATAGTAAGTAATTTATGAATGTTTTTTTTTCAGAACTAGAAATAACTTGGTGTCCGGAAACACCACATATTATAAATGTGAAAGGAACGGGTCTATTTTTTATAGGCCCCTCGGTATTTATTCTACCTGTCGATAGATCTATATATCTACTGAACACAGACTGTTCTGTACATGACTGTGCATACCTTTTGTTAGACAATAAAACCCTGTTAATTCGAACCCAGATAATTCAAAATTCACCATAATTCGTAATTTTTTAAACCCACAAGTCCCAAAATGTTGATTCCATAGTAGATTAATCCCAAAATTTCTAAAACCCTGTAATTTGTAATTCGAAATAATTTATAGCACCTAGCGGCCATAAATCAATACATTTTAATTCACATAACTCAAAGTTTGACAAAATTGAAAAAATATTTCGATTTTTTTCGCAAGTGAGATCAAATATGCCAATATTGGGTACTTTAGTGATAAAAATGTCGCAATCTTTGTAATAAGCATAATAAATATTGCGTTTTCATAATAATCATAATTATGTAATACTGAATTCGAAATTTTATAGGAAACATACAAATTTACGAGAAAAATGATTTTGGAAGGGTTCGATACATAAAATCTTGAATTCACCACATTTTAAATTAGTAATCCTAGGTGACTCCATTCAAAATATTATTTTAATTTTTTCATATTGCTGCCTTTGCTTTTGCTTTTATACCCCACATTGTTGTCAGATGACATGTAAACAGGCTCTCTCTGTGATTTGTTTATGTAAAAGTAAAATACAGAAACCGAATAGCAATAAAACTCCATTAATAATTCCACCATTGAATCGGATATGGCAGATCTGACTTCAAGTAGATAATACATTTATTATTTTCTTAGCATTGATTCATAGCATGATACAATTAATCGAGACTTAAAAAAATGTTATAAGTCAAATATTAAATAATACTAAAATGTATTACAGTTTCAGAGATCAAGGTTTAAAGATAATGGAGAAGGGGATTAAATTAAAATTATTGTTTATTAATATACAGAATGTTAAGTTATCAACTATAATGGGTCAAAAGTTCAAGCATGAAAGGTAAAAATTAGTTTTTAAATACAAACGTATTAATATATAATAAAAAGTAGTTATGTCAGAGGGGAAATAAAATATTGTTTTTCAATGACAAGAGAATACGATTACAGTGAATTGTTAAAATATTACGAATATTTCACACCTTTTGTTCATGATTGGCGTTACTCACTGAATAAAATTAATTTGTACACCTCAATTTTTATTATTTTCCATAATTTTATTTTATCTGTGTGATTTGTAAAAATATGAATAACAATATTGTATTGCACATCTCCGGTGTGTTATCAAATATTATTATCATTATCAAGGATGACAATAGGTACATATTATTAAAAAATAATACTTACACTGTAGAAAGATTGGTGGTTCTCATGGGTCCCGCATTGACTGTAACATTAATCAACTATTAGTAAAAATTTATTAAAATGAAAAGTTAATTTCATTACCTATTTATACATCATCAAAATAAATGTAGTAGGTTGTTGGTCTTGTGGTTAGAACTCTCGCATCGTGATCCAAAGGTCGCGGGTTCGAACCTCACTCCAGACCAGAAAGTTAGTCCTATTTTCATAGCACAAGCTTTTAGTTTAGTTTGAAAATAGTAAGAATATTGATGTGACATGTATTCTGTGTTCACATCTCTATTTTAATAAAAAAAACATAATTTATTACTAATAAGATATTAATTTAAAAAATATAGTTGAATTACATTCTTCTCAAGAAATTGAGCCTTGGGTTCCTCAGTTTTGTATTATATCATTAAAAAACTGGATTTTTTGGTAGTATTACACATATTATACATGAACTCTGGACCACATGTAATCATAATGAAATCAAATTAAAAGTAAATTTTCATTTTAAATGTTTATCGGGCTTTTTTTACATGCTTTCATTTAACTCTTTTTCTCTGTTGCGGTGGAATCTTGTAATTGATTTTTCACCAACTTCCCGACTAGCTAGAGCTCTGAAACTTTCAACATTTACGTAAAGTGGATGACTATACATTATTAAATCATTTTCGACACAAATTGGTGATTATTTCGATTAAAATTAATAATCACGTCACTCACGAACAAAAGCAGCAGAAACAGCTGAAGAACATGCCATTCGATTTTTTTTTTATATAATTTTAAACAAAATGTTTAATATTTGAATATTGCATGGGTGATGTTAAAAAATTGATTACGAATGTATGCAAAGAAAGCATATAGAAGCATGTCTTATTTTTAATTTTTATTTACTTATTTAAAGGTATACGGTCTTTCCAATGAAGCCTATATCATGGCCGCTATCACTATTCTGTGATTTATTTTCGTTTTAAAGTTCTAAATCACCCATAGTACAATAAATGAGGGGTACAGAACCAAAACTATGCAGTGGACAAAACTAAAGGGCAACATATTTGAAAATGATTGTCAGACAAATTTTGTAGGTGACAGTTTGTCTATTGATAACTGTTCTTAAAAAAAATTTTGTATTCCGTAGAAGGATTTTATCAAAAACAGATATGTTTATCTGAATTTTGTTTTTCGTATTGATGGTTTAAATTCTCTACCCCTCAAATGAAAAATATACAATGAAATAAATAAATTTTAATTCAATATAGGTAATAGAAGTTTTATAGAACATAATAATACAACCTGAATTGAAGAAAGTGACTGCAAAAATCACACAAAATAAATAAAGTGCATTTGGCACCGGACCCACAATGCTGCTTCCGAACATCCTTCAATCTTGTAAAAGACTAAACCAGATGAAGCATTCTTGACTGATTATTTAAAAATATTTTTTGAAGGTTAAATATATTTGTGTTGCTTGTATCAGTTGGGGTCAAAGAAAACAATAATGATTAAGCACATAACAAATTTGAAAAGAAATGGAACAAAGCACAAATAACACTCATTAGGCAAGAAAAATAATGATTTTAATATATTTGAATATTTTCTTTATCAGCTAAGGTCACGAAAATATAATTATTTGTATGCAGTATTGATTTAATATTCACAGGTTTTTAGGATCTTCTGTGTGCAATTTTTATATTTTATTTCTGCAGGTTACCAATTCCGTTGCTAGATTCGCAATGCAGGAGTTTCCATTATTTGTAGATTAATTATACAAATTTAAGCAAAATTAAATAAAAATGCGAAAGAATCATTAAAATATCTAAACAAATTAAAAAGTTGTGGGACTTTAAGTTGCGCTTTAAAAATAATTTTGTTTCATAGAACTTTCTTTTCCTCTCCTGTAGAGCATCATAAAGTTCGAATCATCACTAACACCCTTTTGGCTTTTTACCCTCGATATGTACAAAAAAATTAGCGGTGTTATTGTGGTTACAATTTTTTTTCATTTTTTTATTAAATCTTTACATAAATATTAATACATAACATGAATACACTAAAACTCCGTTAATTCGAAATTCGCTATAATTCGAAATTTTAAAAACTTGTAAGTCCCAAATTGTGAATTTCATAGTAAATTAACCCCTATAATTCGAAAACGCCGGGAATTCGTAATTCGAAATATTTTTTAGCCTCTTGCGCCGCAAATCAATACATTTTAGTTCGCGTAATTCGATTTTTTTTTGAAATTTTACGAAATTGAAAAAATATTTCGAGTTTTTTCGCAAGTGAGAACAACAAATATGTCAATATCGGGTACTTTGAAATATCGCGATCTTTGTATTAGCATAATATACATTGCGTTTTAGAAATGATTTCTTGAAATATGAAAAACAGACATTTTTCAGAAAATTAATGGCTTTTTCACGAGTTTTACAATTTTTGGCGTATTTCGCAATCAATTCACGGTACCTTATGGAATCCCCCTTTTCTATACATATTGTGTCGCGATCCCTAAAATTAGGGAATCCTGTGTATGTTTTCTTCAGTTGGCTGCCTTGATATGCGCGGATTGTTTAGTTTGCGGCATTGGCGGCATTTGCGCTAATCTGCATACCTAAACGCGTTTTAAATTGTTTTTAAATTTGTCTTTAGTTCGATTTTTTTCTAATCACTGTGTTTGTGTTACTAAAATTTTTAATTTTCTTTGTAAGATGTTTTTAGTAACTTATCTTATTGTTTATTGACAATTGTTTTTCTAGTAACCGTGCACTGTTGGTTTGAGCCGGAAAAAAGGCGGAATCAAAAGTTAAACTCGTGTGAAGATTGAAGAAGCGTTCCATAAATTCAAGTATAACTAAACATGTTTGATTATGGCCATCCATCCATGGAAAAAAAGGTCTTTTCGCAAGTGAGAACAGCAAATATGTCAAAATGCCACGATCTTTGCATTAACATAATAAATATCGCGTTTTCAAAGTTTTTTTCTTTAAATATAAACATGAATTTAACAAAATTAACGGGTTTTCAAGAGTTTTACGATTTTTGGCGAATTTCACAATCGCACCGCAATTTTTTTTTGTACGTAAAAATTTCGAATTAACGGGGGCCCTTATAATTCGAAATTTATTTTTTCCCTTGGCTCCCTTGAATTTCGAATTAATGAGGTTTTACTGTATTGAGAAAACAAATGGTTAAAAAGATCCTTGGTCTAGGAAACTATCTGCAAAAGATGGATGGTCCTTGAATATCTGCTTGACTGACTCCAACGTATGATTTGTGATGCACTTTGGCTTCAATTTGAGATGGCTAGCGCGTTCGTCTTCCCCGATGAGTTTAAAGGTTTGTACTTTTCCTTTTGAGGAGACGGATATTGCTGATTGTGGTTTTTCCTCTTTTTCATCTCCCTTATCTTTATCTAAAATTATTACATATTCAATTTGTTACAAAGTCAAGATATTGAAGAAATATTTATACAGGGTTATTTGTAAAACATTAATAACCTCTCGGGACTATACTCCTGCCTTGATTATGAGTTGAAAATATTCAATAGTTAAGGAGATATGCAACATCAAAGTTTGCATTTTTTTCAATATTTCTGACTTATTTTTTGTAAAACGTTGGACTATCATTGCAGTAACTTTTGTCGAGTATGAAAAATTCATTCCCTTTAATACAAATCAAATAAAAAAATAAAAACTTTCGAATTCCAATTGGAAAACATTCCAATTGGAATTTTTTAGGGTTTTAATCATTTTATTTAACTTGTATTGAAACGAGTGACTTTTTCGAAATTGATATTAGTTACTATAACGATAGTCCAACATTTTACGAAAAATAAGTCAGAAATATTGAAAAAAAAATGCAAACTTTGATGTCGCATATCTCCTTAACCATTGATATTAATTAGGTCATAATAGCTTGAACATTTTCAACTGATAATCAAGGCAGGAGTATAGTCCTGCGAGGTTATTAATGTTTTACAAATAACCCTGTATAATATGTACATAAATAACACATCAGATACATACATATTATAGATTTAATTCCCTAACCTAAACTCCTCCATCTTCATCTTCCCCTTCCCACTGGAAATCTTAATTTTTTCTTTTGCAATTTTATATACCTTACTGTGCATAAATTTTAATTAATTCAGTAAAAACATGTGCATAAATGGTTTAATTTTTTGTACATATTTTTTATGTTTTCTAAATAAAATAATAAATGTAATTTTTTTTCATACTAACCGCTGCCTATACTTCCATTCAAATGGCAGGTACATTTTAAATCCTTTTCCACGCTCCTTACAATCTCAATATCAGAAAACTTCTCCCTTTTAGGAAGTACTCTTGAGATTTCATCGGAAATAATTTCTTTGTCCTTGAACATCTGCGTCAGCTTGGATAGTTCATCTGAATATATCAACACAATATTTACGTTATAGGGATGGTATTCTTCGTCTCTTTTCCATCTCTACTGAATGATTTTTTTAAATTCCCGCAGATGTTGAGACAGAAGAAGTTGTTGGAAGTCACAAGAGTGTTTAATTTTGAACAGAAATTAATGAAAGAATGTTTGTTCTGTTTTGTTTCCATTTGTCTTAAATATTCCCTCACAATATCTTTAAAATATACCAAGGAGCTAGATTAGAACATCAGCTAATGTTTTTGTTCACGGTATGCTGAATTATTGTGTACCGGTTGCGAATTTTTTTTTCGTGAATAAATTTTTCTTTTTGCATGTTAATAACAATAAAAAACTTTGTGTATACCTACTGCTATTTATAAAATTATCATTATTTTTTGGGGCCAATGGTCCCTTTATCAGGAAACAATGTACACTAAAAATTTTAATTCGTAGTATAGACATTAACAAAAACAAAAATAAATATATGGAAGTTTAATAATAATGTGTAAACAAATTGAAAAGGTAATTACTTACTTAATTAATTTGTAATGATTCCAATCATTTTCATAAAGGTAATTAAAATTTGTAGAAAGTTTGAATTATAATTAAGGAGCATTTGAGATGTTTAAAGTGACGCGCGGAGGCGTCCAAGAATACAAGAATGAGACATGATACATGATATACTTATATGTGAGGAAATATAAATAAAATCAAAGAATACGAGTCATAAATAAATGAGGTGAAGACAAAGTCGAGTAAATGTAATAAAAATGATCACGAAGCTGCACCGCAGAGACAGTTAAACAAAGTAGGTACAATAGTCACTCCCCCGAGGGAAAAATAAAAAAACAATTGAAAATGTTTTTAGTGACATATTTACTCAGATGAAATGATTTTATCACCTTTTGTGCACTTTTCGTAGTTCTCGTAGCTGAACGTTTGCACCTCGTCATAACTTGCCAAAGCCAGGTGCAGAAGATGGGGCGGCATGTCGTATCCCAATATGCTCTTAAATTTGCACTCGGGTACAGGGCAGGTCTGGAAAACAGTCAGGTTAACATTATTAAGGAGTAATTTCTTTTCATTTTTTTGAAGTTGTAGTTCCTGAGACGAGTTTAGAATGAAATTTTAAGATGTAACGAAACGCGCGCGCATTGCGCGACGGAATATTTTCACACCATGCACTCACGATTCACCAATCGGAAGCTAAGATGGCAATTTTTCGAATGATATTCAGCCCAATAGCAATTCTTATAAGTGACAACATCAAGTAGTTGTAAAATGATTATTTGAAAATTACATATGCTCCTGGTGTTGTTATTAGCAAAATGCTGTTATGAAAATTGCATATACTCTGGGCACTATTATTTATTTTCTAATTTCTAATGTCTTTTTATATAATACAACTGTGATCAAACTCATAATGTGTTATTATGTTGATTGAATTATGTGCTTTCTGTTTCATTTTCTCTTTTTTACTTTAGAAGCAAAGCAATTTGGTATGTGGGTACTCTATTTAATGTGTATGTTAGATTTTTATCCGTTGATTGAGAATTGTCATCGATGAAAATTCTAGTTTGCGTTGTATACTTTGAGTTGGAACATAGCTGGAATAAGCATCATTGTACTAGAGACATATACGGTTTATTTTGCACATCTCTTTTGTAAATTCCTTTTCTGGGTGATGATGAAACAATAATATATATCATGTTAAGGTTTATAATAAGTAGCAATATCATCATTTATTAATTATAATCATGGTACGCACTGGGCTGTATTTACTATATTTATTACTTTATTTACCTTTACAACATCTAAGATGGAGTGTTTGGAACCTCTCGTCAAAGATTCTTTTTTGAGAATAAGGCTATCACGATGCAAACTGTAACCACAAAATTTTATTTATGGGCATAAAACACACAGAGTTACAAGTATGGACAAAAATAATATGGTTGAAAAATGTACAATACAGTACATACACACAATACAATACACAACAATTCAATAAATAACATAATCCAAGCATATTTCACATAGACATTGAGCAGAGAAAAAATGGTTTCGTAAGGAAGAATTACCAACATTATCGATGTCAGCGATTCTTCCTTTTGCAATGTATCAAATGCAAATATGTCACTTCTCATTGTAAAACAATAGTGGAAAGTCACAAAAAAAAAGTTCTTTTGGTACATAGTAGAATTAACAATGTACATAGTTGACAAGCTTGAGCAAGAGTCACTAAGATTACAATGTGGAACGTTCCAATCACCTCATGGCTTGCAGTTGCATATCACTAGAATTTAGCTGAGTTTGAGAATAGTAAGAATATCAACGTGACATGTATTCTGAATATGCATCTTTATTATTTTGATTTTAGTGAGAAAATGGACTCGGCTAGAATGCGACCACTATAAATTGGCGTGCGAGGGAGGGCGTCCCTGTCACGTAACAGAAGTAGCCGGGGTATAAATTTATTACACAATTAAAATTATTATACATAATGTACAGAATGTCCGGTGACCGGTGTCGTAGCCTTTAACAGAAATTTGGTCGGGCAGCATTAAAGAAACCAAGCCGTAATGGCGGCCGTTCCCTCTGTCAAACTGTCAGACGGTAATATCGGTCCATTATTTGCTTTTTCAGCTTCGCAAAACTTTAATACTTCATCGGCAATTGTTCTTGCACCATCCCGGACTGTTTAGGATGTTTTGGACATAATAATTCAGTGTATATTGGTAATCAAGATATCACAGCTCCCGAGCAAATACAAAATTGTACTGAATGACAGGGCGAGGGGTTACCGCCGGGTGCGGGCGGGGCGGGTTTTAGTTTCAAAGTCGCCGCACGCCAAGTTATTGTGGTCAAGCAATAAGAGACCACAGGAGAACACTGAATACTAGGGAAAATAAACGAACGCAAGTCTTTCTTCAGATGTAATGTCCTGTTCCTTTGGAATTATCTCAGTCTCCTGCGTAACATCCTCGGAAACTTTGGAAAAAACGGAAAAGGATCCAGATTCCTGTGCCGCATCAACAGACATAATTTCAGATGTTCTCAGATCTTCCTGCGACACAGCCCGTGGAATTTCTTCACTTAAATTGGGTGACTCGGAACTCTCTGGAGTAGAAGTGGTTCTCTGAAAAGATAAAAATATAATATATTGATGATTACAATAAATTCAAGTATGTACAAGTTAAAGTCCCACTTCAAAAATATGCAATAAATATGCCACATCTTTATTTTCTATAATTTTCATTTTTTATAAGCCTATAATTCTCATCGTTTGTTAACTTGGATTATTCTACCAATATCTTACACTACTTAAAAAATCTAATATAGAAATTCTTTTGTAATTCATAATTTTTGTTTTATTGATACAGATAAATTTTTCCTTTGTAAGTGGTTATCTATCACCACAAAAGAACCTTGATTCTTTTTGGTGAGGTATATATAACATATATAATAATTTGATTATTAATATAGTGAAATAAGAATGATCTTATGTATGTCCAATTTTGTGAGGGAAGGGTGTGGCATATATAGAATCGCGCATGCGCTGCGCAACTCGATGCGAGCGAGGTATGTACCTACTCGCGGCGTGCCTACGCGTCACTTTGCTAGCAGCCGCGGTCCCAGATACACACGCATAGTATTTGCAATAAATAAGACGTCCCATTGTCATGTGTATTTTTTAGCAAATTCGCCGCCACCCACAGTTATTACAATAATCATTATTTATTATCTATTAAATAAATAAATAAATATTCATTTTGTCAAATCAAGGTAATGAATGGACACAAAATCATCCAGAAATTAGACCTGAGAATCATTTAATGTCTGAGAAAATTAACTAATGCAGTTGAAAGTATATATCCTAAACGTATAAACAGTGAACGTCATTTGAAAAATATGATGCATCTAAAACTGATTTTCGTTCTTGTTTAGCAATGTTTTTTACATGTTGCAATATTCTGTGGACAAAATTAGACAATGTGAAGTTTCATTTTCATCTCTTCTTACTACATTTGTTTACGTTACAATAAATGCTGATTTATTAGGAGGACCGGAAAGAAATCAAAAATTTTATTAACTTTTAAAAATCATTCATAAATAGGAAAAATATAAAAAAATAATTATTTTCAAATTTTTTTTAATTATTTTACTTGGTAAGGCGACATAATAGACAAATGTATATATGTACCTCTCAAAATGATAATTAATTTAATAACTATTAAAAAATAATCTTTCCTGGAGGCATGTTTTGAGTTTTTAAATACTATGTCAAAAATGACGCTGCTTGTGTGAGGCTAAACTCGACGTCAGATGGCGTTAGTCGGCCTGCGCACCCGGAGTACAAATGAAGCTGCACCCGGGCCAGCGTGAAGAAACATATTTGAATTTTGCCTCCGAATTACGAAAAGAAGAAAAAACAATTGCTTGCGTTTTTTCTGCTTCTGCTGGAATGTGCATTTTATCGCATCGGATGAACGAATGTTATAATTGATTAGTAAATGGTGTAATCATATTGTTCCGGGATTTCACCAGTTTTTATTCTTTCGCGTGTTATTTGTGATGTGGAAGAACTATCAAAGACTTCTCAAGATATCTGTTTAAAAAGGGCGCCACGAAAATTTTGTGACCAGACGATTTCGACTGTCTTCGAAGTTGAAGAGGATAAATAGTCTATCGCAGGTCAGTGATCATTTGAAGGCATATTATTTGGTTTACTCGTGTATGTTTTTCAGAGAGAGGAAACGTAATTTGTCATTTTTTTGCATGATTATTATATTGAGAGGTATTAATTGAATATTAAATTCACCAAGCGGATGGCTATTTACATGCTGTCCGTACAAACATATACATTACTCTTTTCCATATTTCAGGTAGTTATTCAATTACTTCTTTATAGAAATTTTAAGAGTTTTCATCAAATAATATTTGTGCCTGATAATAATTTTTTTATCACGTAGAGAGTGTTCTATGAATCAAAATAAATGATAATCGTATTCCTACAGTGCTGTGAGTAAAAAATCAATCTATATAGCCTATTCAGTTTTGATGCTAATATGTACAATGTTATCTTACCTTTTTCAGTATGCTGGTGCGGTACGCACTGAAATGCATAAACGTTTCATTAATACAATTGTTTTGCCACCTGTTTATACAAATTTTACTTTTTTAATACAAATTTTATATTCAATGGCATATTACACATTTATTTTTTTCATTATTTTTATGTATTTTAGCAGATTGCTGGACACAAGCTTGTTTTGGTAAGTTGTATCTCATGTATAACACATGATACAAATATCAACAACTACTTTACCATAAGTATGTATTATTACTTTATTTAATAAAAATCAATAAGTAATTAAAATTAAAATAACAGTCCAAAACTTACCCCTTTTTCTTAATTTCCATTATTAAAGAGGAGTACTTTGTAGATTCAGAAGATTCCTGGAAAAGTATCACAATACTATAATCTTAAATAAATAAATAACAATAATAGTTTTGTGGTCATAATTCGTAGTTTAAAAATAAACATATATCTTTCTCACTGCCTACTTTTATAGGGACACCCTGAGATATTGAAAAGCAAAGGGGCTTTTACATTTTTTTATAAACCATTATTTCTTATCTGTTTTGGTATTTATTCCCCATATACAGGGAATAAATTGTGTTTAACTTTATGCTCAAAATCAAAAGCTCTTGGTACCGGCGTTTAAACATGGTTTATGGTTTTGGTGGGTTATTGTATATAGATGTTTTGGTAGAAAATGCCCACCTGTCCAAAGTCATCTTCTTGTATCGGCACATGACGTGTATTGTGAGTGGTGTGTGGCATATGTGAGATGATTCAGCAGAGACGGGATGAGTAAGAATGGATACAAGTGGCATTGAGGACAGAAATACTCTTGCGAGTGCTGTGGATTTATGGGACGACAATGTGGATTTACCTATCAGTGACCGGGACCTGGTTAACCGCGTCGAGCCCCTGACTGGTTGATCTCTCAACTCTGTGTGGCTAGAGTCACGATGGCTCTGGACCACCGACAAAGATTTTTACAAAAACAGGTTGCTTGATTGTTGGAAAACGCAATGCTATGCGCAACACTTTGCTTAAATGAAAGACGACAATAAACCTAGTTAATACAACCGGCCCTTAATAATCAAGATAGCTTGAAATGCGTAACGCACTTCATTCATAATTTAATGATGCCTGTATTCAAAAAACAAAGAAATAATTTTTGAATACTCACCTGTTTTAATACTGGAAGAGATGTGCCTATGAAGGACGATTCTAAGGAGCCATGAAATTCGTAAGACTTTCTCAAGGAGGTTCTTGCCTCCTTTCCGATTTTGGCATTAATCACTGCAACAGATAACATAATTAACACAATAAATGTGTCGAATATATGGGTTTTTTGCTAGTATATGTCATCTAATTTAAAAATGAAAGTTTTCATTTAGTTCTTAAGACCGGTTGCATCAACTTAGTTTATAGTAATAGTTCTTTTAAAGGATAGATTTTTACGAAAACCGCTTGTTTGATTGGTGGAAAATGACAAAAACCTAGGCTTTGAATGAAGGATTACTATAAACCAAGTTGACACAACCGGCCCTTAGTCGTATCAAACCCGTTCAAATTATGTCAAATTAAATTGGTTTTTACAAATAGGTAACATTATTTTAATCGCAAAGTTAACTAGTCACCATTTTTTAAATGAATTACTTTATTATATACAATGTTACAAGAATTTTGACTAAATTTCTAGTGTTTTTTATTTCATGTCTTGATTTTAAAAATGTTCTAGGTTATTTTCAAGAACACATACCATTTGTGAAGTTGCAATTTTTCAGAACAAATTTCTGTGAAATTTAAAACCAAATGAATTAATCAATTAGAAAGACATACAGAAAAATCAAGTCCACGAAAAAATATTTGGCTGCTACCAGGATTCGAACTGCGGATCTCCTCCTATCGAACGTGGCAGGGGGGATATTGATTTTTCTGTATGTCCGTTGTAGCATAATTGGATAACGCGCCTGCCCCGGATAGGAGGAGATCCGTGGTTCGAATCCCAGTAGCAGCCAAATAAATTTTTTTGTGGATTTGATTTTTCTGTATGTCTTTCAAATTGATTAATTAATTTGGTTTTAAATGTTCTTAGGTTTTCACGCCCATTCAGAATCTTCTAGTTTAAGTTTTCTGGGGTATTCTACCGTGTTTCCACGACTTTTCTGGCCAACGTTTTGGATCTCATTGCATAGTCTATCATCGGGGCTGATGTGTTGTTATGAGTGTTGTATTGTGGTTGAGTATTGGCTTACAATACTGTTTCAAAAGCAGGGAGTCTTTGTGTTCACGTTCATAAGTTATCTTATGTTATGTGTATGTTTAATTTATTGCCAGATCTTCGCAGAATTTGCGACGAGATTCCATGATGTTTTGAATTTGAGACCATCATATTTATTAATATTCACCAGGTGCTTATAGATCTCGAGTGCGTCCTTGACAAGATGTGCATGATGACTCTTGGGAAACGTCAGCCGGAAGTCGTACTTATAAACATAGCGAAATACTCCAGAAAAATCAAATTAGAAGATATTGTAATTTTTTTTAAATTTTGATGTAACATTGAAATTTAATCTTGCAAATGTACTTATATAATTTCACAATGGATATCAAGCAATACATTAAAAACATAATTTCATAAGGGATTTCAAGCAAGTCCATATTCATCCAAGACATAAATTATTCTTACACCACTCTGGTAAATATGCTGTTGAATCCAGTAATTCCTCACAGCCATAGATGGACTTCGACAATTCCACCTTGTCGCTCATGTCTCCGTAAATAATGAATGGTCTATCTCGGGTAGTCGGCAACTTCTCGCCTGGAGCGGGGATAAAGATAATGCCTTCCTCTCCTAAGTCGAATAATAATATAAACATTTCAGAAAGATTAATTATTGTGGACTGCACAATTTTCACACATTCCTCACAGTTCACTTTACATCAACTATTTACGTGCTGCCTATTTAATCATATTAGGTTTATATTTGTCAAACCTATAATAATAGTACCGTAAGTGAAAATCAGGAAATTTAATAAGAAACATACTATTTAACACTACCATTCCGGAATGTAGCACAACATAACCCCAAAAATCTTATTTCAAAACTATTTAATAATTATTAATGATATTGAGTTGGTATTCTTTGTAACCAAAGAAAATAAAATGATAATGCGTATTAAGACAGTCAAAAGTAGAAAAAATTATGCTACTCCACAGACAATTGGCAATATTCTACGTATATGATACGGTTTCATCATTCTGCTTGCACAGCTTCCATCGGCTGAACGCTTGTGAGTGATGAGTCGTCAAAATAGTGGGGTTGCTCATAAAATGATGACAAATTTAGTAGAATTTTGTTTGCATTGTATAAGAAATGTAATTCAAAATATTATAGACATTTTCAGATGATAATACTTCATCGAAACGCAAAATTGACTGGGGTCACTTTGTACCCCGCTCCTATTTTTCGATCTTCCGGTACCCAAAGGTTAAGTATAATAAGAGTACCCAAATGTTCAGATTTTAGAGTAATATGTATGGATGTTTCGTGGCAGTTCATAATATAGATTTATACAAGTCTCAAGTAGGTTAGTACATACTGTATAGTCTATCCATTTGTTGTCAATGTTTCCAGGTCTTGTTTGTATTGTAGTTACGAACGAGTAAAGCTTTAATTTTAACATGATATTTTAGTAAGTCACTTTATTCTTACGCTCTCTCTATATATGTATGAATATATATACCTTTGTTTTCATATTATGGCTTCACAGCATTTTTCTAGAACGGATCCCCGTAAATAATGAGAGAAACTCATCATCGCTCTTGGTACTACAACCCCTGGTGGGTCTTGGCCTCCTTAAGAGTCTTCCTCCACTCATCTCGGTTTAGTGCCATTTAGTGAGAGAAACTCATCTAATAAATATATTTAGCTCACCCAAACTAAAATAATTAGCTCACCCTCTTCAATTTCTCCTACGTCTTCTTGGACTCCTTCGTCATCTTCATCTTCCTCCTCTTCCTCCTCTTCCGAATCCATTTCCTCTTCTTCTTCTTGAATGGTGGAAGTCTCTTCTTTGTCTATCTCACACAAAGCACTCTCAATGAACAATTCTTCCAGATTTGGCAGGAAGCCCAGCTGTAAAACAAGATGCAGAGATGTAGGAGGAACATACTGGACATAAATACAACTAGTATGTCATAATTACATAAACATAGTTGCCTGTTCAATCATTAATATTCTCTTTTCATTAAAAAAATAGTAAATAGAGAAGAAACTGAAAATACTCAACATAGTTGGATATTTTTTCCTTAAAAATATTTTTTTATTAGACAATTTTGGTTAAACAGAAAAGCTTGCTAGCCTTCTGGTCTCTGTCACTAGACCAAAGAATCCAGTTGAAGAGATTATTTGTTAATTCATGAATTGTCATTCAATATATATGAAAAATAGATGTTTGTATGTTTTACAAATATGTAAAATTATTAACAACATTATTTTAATCATGCAATCTCCCTTTTTTCAGAATAACGCATCATTATAATAAATGTTCAAAGAAAGCTAACACTTTGTGGCTTGAAATTATATAATTAAGTAGGAATATAACTAGCTTTAAACCAGTTTATTAGTGTGGGTACATATTTCAACTTGTTTTGGTTAAACTCAACCTATTCGGGCAAGACAGTATATTCGGCCGTATTCTGAAATAAACAAATTTTGGTATCTTGATAATTATTGTATAACAATGTAATGCCATCAATTTTGTCATTTTAAGTTTGACAGGTTTAAAATTAATGAATTCAATCAATTAGAAAGCTCTAAATTGTAAAGAAATGTAAATTTTGGATAACTTAACCTTTGTTTACGTTTTAGGGCTTTCAGATTGGTTGAATTATTCATTAATTTCAAACCTTTCAAACTTAAAAAGTTTGATTAATGGCATTGCAATGTTATACAATAATTGTCAAGATGCCGAAATAGCAGTATCGCTTTTAGAATACGGCCGATTATTATTCTCCGAGACCACACATTATACTTGTTTGTCCTGAAGAAGGTTTGGTTCGACCGAAACTATTTGACATATGTATATTAATGAAATGGTTTAAATCTAAATATATTCTTATTTAATTATTGTTACAATATCCTGACGAGTCAAAACAGATATGACATATTTCTGTCATTATAATGGAAATATTGGCTTTAATTTACATACTATTTGGACACTTTCGATAAATAAATTACTAGATGTGTGCGAAACAATCTGATTTCTACCAACTTTTAAAATAATATTAGTGCTTATTTTATATAACATTCATCACTTCAAAATTGACGAAGCGTACAATGTAAAGACATTCCAAAGAGAATAGACTTGAATATTAGTTTGAAATTTATTGTGATGAAAATCCAAAGGAGAGAGCGGGATAGTTCTTTCGGAAATATAATATAGGTAGAATGCGACCACTATAAATTGGCGTGCGAGGGAGGGCGTCACTGTCACGTAACAGAAGTTGCCAGGGTGTAAATTTATTACTCAATACATAATGTACAAAATGTCCGGTGACCGGTTACATAGCCTTTAACAGAAATTTGGTCAGGCAGCACTAAAGAAACCAAGCCGTAATGGCGGCCGTTCTATCTGTCAAACTGTCAGACGGTAATATTGGTCCATTATTTGCTTTTTCAGCTTCGCAAAACTTTAATACTTCATTGGCAATTGTTCTTGCACCATCCCGGACTATTTAGGATGTTTTAGACATAACCGCCGGGTGCGGGCGGGGCGGGTTTTAGTTCCAAAGTCGCCGCACGCCAAGTTATTGTGGTCAAGCAATAATAAGTAACAAACCTGTGAAGGTGGAAGGTTAGTATGGTAAGAGAACAGTTTCCTGAACTCCTTGCAGAGACTTCTCATGTTTTCTTGCAACTTTCTATCCACACATATGTTGTGCTTCAACTGGCTCTCTGTGTCCTTTAGTTGCGTTTGGTACATCTCCAATTTATTCTTCAGCTCCTCAATTTCCTTCCCATATGCTATGTTTGATTTAAAAAAGTTTATTTGAATTAATTTACGAGTGTGTACATATTTCATCAATAGCTTTACTATAATAATGCTAACTATTGCAAATTGAATACAGTAAAACCCCGATAATTTGAAATTCACCATAATTCGACATTTTTAAAACCCACAAGATTAATCCCGATAATTCGAAAACCCCGGTAATTCGTAATTCAAAATAATTTTTAGCACCTTGCGCAATAAATCAATAGGTTTTAGTTTACATAATAATTTTTTTTTTAAATTTGACAAAATTGAGTAATATCAATGTTGCAGTCTTTGTATTAGCATAATAAATATTGCATTTTCAAAATGATTTCTTGAAATATGCAAAAAAAAGACGTTTTTCACTAAATTCATGACTTTTTCACGAGTTTTACAATTATTGGTTGATTCCGCCATTGTATTGAATTTTTTTTTTGTACCTTGAATTTCGAATTAACGTTGTTGTAGAACAGAATTTGTAACAGAATGTTAGTTAACTTAGTAAAAACCACTACCAGGTCTACCGGTTTCGAGACGTACCCGTCTCTTCGTCAGGGCCGATACTACACTACTATATTCACAACACTATACACCCCAACCATAGTATTGTTAAACTTTCACTAATATTGATCACATGCGTGTTAATCTTGTCAGAGACAAGCATGCACTACTTTTTGCATTTTACTAAGTTAACTAACATTCTGTTATAATGTCTAATCACAAAGTTAATGCTTTAAATATTAATAATATTAAGCAGAATTTGGATTTTTTTAATGAAGCAATCAGAACTCTACAAATTCACTCCTACAATTCAACATGGCCTTCTTGCCATATTTAAAACTTGTGAGAGATGCTGCTTCAAATCATTTATATCAAAACCAACGGTATCCAACTGTGGTAAACAAAAGTGGCAGTATCTATTTAAAAAAAAAGCATTATGAAGATAGTCATTTTTTTATTAAATCCGGTTCAAAATATCAATCTCAAAGCATTCTCAAATATTTTTTTATGAACATGACTGCCGAACAAAAAGAAAACATGAAATAAGATCAATAAACTACCTCATCCCATATTTACAATGTAAAATAATTATATGTAAGTACCTCGTCCAAGCACAAGAGCAATGCTCTTAAATGAAGAGGTACTATGTATAACACAATTATGTAAAAATGTTGTAATAAATAAAAAATAAAAAAAATAAAAATTAGATTTAATAAAGAAAACAAAAGTGCAAAATTTAATTGTGCAAGTAGCATGAAATTGCATATGTAGTAAATTATCGAGGACATTAGGGATGAAGAAAATATAACAACTTTTAGGAGGAAACGTAAGAAATATGTGATGCCTACATTTGAATGAAATTTATATAAACTACAGTCAAACTCGGTTATAACGAGCTCGGGTATAAGGAGATCTCGGCTTTAATCAGCAAAACTGTGAATTGATTTTGATTTGTGCATATTCACAAACTATCGTTCTCGGTTATAAGGAGCGTGGTTCCCGGATATACGGAGCAAATTTTGAAACTCTGCATACATATTTGCTTGAGTTACGGAAAAAAAACAAATTTCTTCATGGGTCCCAAATTCATATTCCTATTCCCTGTTCCCTTTAAAGCGGCTCGCACAGGCGGTGGGCACAAGCGGCTCGCACAAGTGGTTCGCACAAGCAACTTGCACTTAATTAGGGTTCATTTTATGATGTACACGAAGTGTGTCCAAAAATGCCACGTGCACAGGCAAACATTAGTTCGCCGGCATTTCTTATCAAAGGAATGCCGAACTGAAATTTTTTATATTCTTCTGTCATATAACTCCGATTATTGGGGGTTTCCAAAATGTTGGAGGTGACAGTTTGTTTTAGGCAGTTTACTGTATTAGCATTTAAAAGCCTAGTCAGTTAAACGTGAATTCTTCTATCGGAAAAATGAAAATGTCTCTCGGTTCGCGAAAAAGTCGAAAATATTCGTGAAATAGAACGCGGCGCCAAAAATTCCGAAGTCTGTAAAAAGTTTTCACTATCGTCTTCTACTTCTGGAAAATTAAGGATGTTTATTTAGCTGCTCTTGAAAATAACATCACACAATCAAAAAAAATAGAAAGTGAAATTTACCTATCCCGGATATAAGGAGTCTCGGCTATAAGGAGCAAATTTAGTCGGTCCCGTCGCGCTCCTTATAACCGAGTTCGACTGTATATGTAATTCTGTTTTTATAAATTATAAATCATAAGAAATATAAATTGTTGTATTATCGACTTAAAGAATAAATAAAATATAAAAACTAATGTTATTTTTCATTACTACTCACAATTACAGTTGGCGGGCACTGCAAAAATTGTTTATGTCTCGATTAAATTTAAATGTCACGGCCTTTTAATAAATGCTTATATAATATTACAATTGTAAATAATGTTCAGTTTATTACTTTTGTATTAGAACAAAGGTTCTATATAAGTTATCGTCCTAAAAAACCTACATTGTGAACATGTCACCTTAATAACAACAATTCTACTTTACATATCGTAGTACCTACTCATTTACATTCTTAACCATAAAATGTGAAAAATGAATACTAATATACATTCTTACGTACTTCAAATTTTTTATATTCTTCTTCTTTTGAAGATAAAAGTGTGCATATACAAGAGATCCATTAGGTCAATACTCATCAGTCAAGATTATCAGCAAAAATATCAGCTTTCTATTCAAATATATTCTTAATACCACTTTACCTTTTTCTATTATGTTCTGCTTGATTAAATAGTGATGGCGCTCTGCACAAGCTGTATATAAAACATCGACAATCCCCCGGCACTCCAGCTGATGCCGCAGATTGCGTATTTGATCACTCAGCTCATGTACAAACCGCGCTTGTTCTAACCTGTAGGATGAACAATATCTTACTTTATTTTGCCACCATATTTTTGTATCCGAAAATGAATTTCTTTTTTTTTTTTTTTTTTTTAAATAAATAGAGATGCGAACACGGAATACGTGTCACATCAATATTCTTACTATTTTCAAACTAAGCTAAACGCTTGTGCTATGAAAATAGGACTAACTTGCTAGTCTGGGCTGAGATTCGAACCCGCGACCATTGGATCACGAGGCGAGTGTCCTAACCACAAGACCAACAAGCTACTCTATATTTTGTCATTATATTTTTTGTTTAATTTGCTGTATGTAGTATACTCACATAATGACTTGCTCAAAGTGTTCCTTCAGCTTTGTAGTTTCTTCTACAAGTTTAACTTCAAATTCAGATTGCAACTGTTTGGACATTTCCATCAAGGCGACTTCTCCTTGGAGACGATACATGCCTTGCAATTTCTTCTTCATTTCTTCAAGTCGTTCTTCCAATTTAAGGTTGTATTGCTGTTGTACATTATTCACAGCACTCTGGATAATAAAGTGATTTCAGTTAGAAAAGTTAGAAACCTCAACAACCGGCGAGCTTGCATGCGAAGACGTATTAATGTAGATGAGGCGAGAGTTGTATGTCAGGACAGAAGAGTGTGGCACTCTATCCTCTCTGCCTACCCCCACGGGGAAACGGCGTGATGGTAAGTAAGTAAGTAAGCAGTTAGAAAATAATTTTTTTAATGAATTTTGTATATTGCTGTGATGATCAAATTAATGATGTATTTCGGCAATCCTACTATCCCAGTTTACGAGCAAGGGTGACATATGCGTTGTATTTTCTTTTAAATATTTTATGTGTATTTACATGAGTTTCCTTACCTTGTATGAATCATTATACACATCAATCATCCTCTTGGCATCACCGTCTTGGATATTGCGTTCCTTCTTTATGGCTTTCTTCACGCACCTTCTGCAGTGTTCCTTGGCCAGCCACTTCCAAATTTCATCATTGTCTGAAATAGCTTTTTTAATATCCAACTCCTTTTCATATTCAAACTTTTTCAAAGTTTTACCCCCAATTTCTGAAAACAGAATTACAATCAGGTAAAAAATATTACGCTGCATTGACATCACTGAGAATGATGAAAAAAAATGCACATCCACTGGCTCTAAAAAAAACGTAACATAATTATTCATCTTTTGGATGTGGTGGAAAATTTGAATACAAGACAATAATATACTTTTTACACTTTAAAGAACATCATGGAACAGTGCTGTGATTCTGTCGTACTAAACATGCTGTTATACTAGACTTTTTTTACTCCATTACAAATTTAATGCCTGTAGAATTAATTAAAATTAGGCACAGTTGTAAAATGAAAAGGGTAGAAAGCCAAAAGGGCGTTAGTGATTATTTCGAACTTTACAGGAGAGCAAAGGAATGTTTTATATATCTGATTTTGTTAATATTTATTTTATTATTAAACGATTTCCATGTGTTTTGGATTAACGAATATGGAAATCGTTTAATAATAAAAGAAACATTGATAAAATAAGATTGACAGAACTTTATTTTGCTCTCCTGTAAAGTTCAAAATAATCCCTAATACCCTTTTGGCTTTTTTCTCTCGATATGTATTGTATTTAAGATATAATACTATTAAGCACTGTGTGGTTTTATCTAATATATATATATTTTTTAAATTCACACTTTCATTGAAAAAAAAAAATTAATTATTGCGCACTCGCAAATGAAATAAAAATCCTTCCCTTTCTGGCAATTTTCACTTTGTTGTGAAAAACTAGTCCATAATCCAATTGATAATTAAGTCATTCGATTTCGTAGTTTACAGAAAGATTATTTTTTCAATTTTTAAATCCATTTCTTGCTGTGGTGGATTTTAATAATTATTATTATATCATATTGGAACTGAGTTATTAATACCAAATATATTCTAGAATGGGATCATTTTGATTTCCTATGTAATTTGGGCCCAAATGGCTGCATCGGTAAGAATGCCACTGTGTAAAAAGGCACCCATAAATAGCACAAATTAATTTTTTCATTTAAGAATGTTAAGACATTTCTGTAAAAATTTCTGAACCTAACATAGCTGTGATAAATATAGTTTATGCAAACAAATTCAGACGCTTGCCGCTATAGATAGCCCAGCGAAATAGCACCTAGCAGCCGCAAAGGGTTTATCATTCTTACCGAATAGTGAGGAGAACTCAGAGTTCTGCTTGACCAGACGATTTACCTGGACTTTCTCTGATTACCATCGCTGGGCAGCAGACCCATTTCTCAGCAGACTGAATTCCTTGCCATAAATTTCAAACTAGCATAATATAGTTACGTTTAATACTTGTAATGTACCTATCTTTACTTAAATTAAATTAACTCACTGCAACAAGCAACCAAATTCAATGAATCATTTCATTCCTTTGATTCATTTGATCTCTTCACGAGACCTGTAAAAGAGAAAGCAATTTACCCAAAATTCCTTCATGAGTGAGTGCTTTGATTTCTTGCGTGGTGACTGGCTTCAATTTAATATTCTCATTTAGTTCATCACTTGGTGAAACCCAGAGCTGGTCTCCGGGACCATCGAGGAGCGGTTCCTGTCCAATTATGATCCTGGAATCTTTTGACATTATTGAAAAATAATAATCTGTAAGAGTGTTGCCCAAATTTTGACGCATCTGTTTTTGTGTGTGAATTGGTGTGTCACTTTTCAAGTATTTTTTACGTTTATAGTAATTCTCCGACAGTCTCTCCCCAGTAAGGGTAGAATGATCCATTATTACTTGTAAATTTTTGACAAATTTAAACATAAAATTTTGACATGTCACAAAAATTTTGTTTGAAAAATACCTAACTTGTGTTGTGTCGCATCAAATGAAATAATGTGAATGTTAATTTCAAAAATGGAATTTCAACAGGAATTAATAACAAATATAGATAAGTAAGAACTGTCATATTACTTGCATTACCAAACGATTTTTATGTGTATTGTCTTCAAAATATATATACCTTGTTACCATATACATACTATAAATATACTAATGTATACCATAAAATAGCATCAATATGTATAGATCTTTGCTTCCTAAAAAGTTTAGATACATTTTTTTAAAATTTTTTTTTTATTAATAAAATCCTTGTTTACAATTTATTTTGTACATGAATATGTGGATTATAATAATGTATATAATTTTATTTACAATATTACTTATCTAAATACACATATTTTAATTATGTTTTGTGGATTGCGACTACTCAACTAGGCGCAGCCTGTGCTAGAGTAGCTAATTGTATATGTGTTATTTGTTATAGTTTGTCAACACTTATTTAGGACAAGTTCGTAGAAGTTATTTAATGAATATATTGGTGGGCGGAAGAAAAAAAATAAATGTATATATATATATAATGTTCGTGAAACAAAGTGTGTAGTATTTATGTAGAAAGAATATATGTAATCTAGTAAAAAGCAAAGTATGAAGTTGTATAAATCTAGTAAAACAGAGTAAGAAGAAGTATTGAAGTGGTGTTAACTTAGGGTTGTTCCGGAAGATTATTATGTTTTTGAGTAGAAAGGAAGTATATATTATATCTTTGTTATTTACATAATAAGTTTTTTATTGCCAATCAAGAATTTTTTTATGTACTTTTAATAAATAGCTTATCAATTTCTTTTCTGTCTTTTAATTGTAGCCAGTTTGTGATTTTTAATTTAATTTTTGATGGAATTTCCTTTTTTATGTTATATAATTTAGGTGCTTAGTATGCATAATTGTTTTGTCCATGTGCTGTCTTTGGTCTCGGTATTTCGTCTAGGTCGAGTGTTCTCTGTCTAGTATTATGATGTGATTTTTGTGGTTAAAGTTAGATGTGTGAACATTGTTTTTAATATATGAAATGATATTTGATTTGACAAAAAGTTGTCTTATGTCTAGCACTGTGAATTCTCTGAAAAGATCGTTTGTAGAATAGGTAGGTGGTTTTTTATTTATAACTCGAAGCAGCGTTTTTTTTGCTGTAATTATAGGATTTAGGGTTGTTTTGAATATGCCTCCCCAGCTTGGTTATGCTATAACTTACAATTAATTGTACGAGTGCGAAGTATATTATTTTTAGATTTTGTTTGGATAGTACGTTTTGGATACCTTTGAAAAGGTAAAAAAGTTTTCCAGTTATGTAGTCTATGTGTGCTTTCAATTTTAGATGTTTATAATCTTCATTACTCATTAGTAATTGCAGATGACTTATTAATTCATTTTTTGCCGAATTTTTAATATCAATTTCAATACAATTTATTTTCAGTTTAGACTTTATAAATACAATTGCGTTAAATAAAAACCTAAATTTAAGAGTATTTCGACATCTATGAACCAGTATCAGAGGTTTCGCGTTGAATAGTGGTTAGGTTTTGCCGCTAGATGTCTAACAGTTTTTTGTGTTGCTTCGTAGTGTTATTTAATTTTGTCGCTAGATGACTTAGCCCGCCCGATTCCAATGAAGTCAAATGAAATCGACATTCGACATTGTTTTGATCTTGAACGTGAAAAACAAACGTTGAATGAATAATATGTACCTACTATATTAATACATAGTTTTATATCTATATTCTATGTACAGAGGTATCTCAATATAAAACCGTAACGGATTTAGCAGGCATGCATAACAAATTATGCAAACTCCTCCAGCGAATACTCGAGAGTGTGAATTGCTTTTAAAAATATTTTTAAAAACGAAAATCATAGTGAGCGCAAAACGATTTCTTATTTTGGTTACGAATTGCGGGACTCGATGGCGATAAACAACTGTAACTTCTATCTACGCCAACAATGATTTCCACACATTTTTCGTCAATTTACTGTTACATTTAAAAATGAAACAGCAAATTGACGAAAAATGTTACGATGTAACGTTTTAAATTATGCGTGTATTATACAAAGGTACCTACTTTATTTTAAGTGAAAACACCCTTTACTTGGACCGGGTTGAAGAATTTTAAGCCATGTATTCACTAGGGGACAAATTGTCCCTCAACAGCACGCGCGGCATAGAGTCTACGTGACGTTGCAACGTCGTGCACTGTTCCGCGACCTCGCGCACAACATAGCGCGGCATTTCTACGTGCCGTGGCAACGTTGCCATGCGCACGGTACCCGAGCGTACTCACTGCAACATTCCGCGGAGCGTCAGTACCACGTGGTATGTTTACAAGTGAATACGCATGCGCTGTATCTGTCAAGATGACAATGTGGGGAAACGAAATTGTTCTTGAACTCATCGAGCTGTATCGATCGAAGATCGCATAGAATGTCCGTCCTTCTTTCTCTTTGCAGTAAATAATTTCGCATTCTCCTCTTTTTTCTCCTCTTACTTTTCGATAAACTCATTAACATAAACAGATACGCGGCTATCATCTAACCTCATAAGGCGATATATTTCCGCGCGTCTGGAAAACAATAATTATTTGCAAAAAGGACCTTGTTTTTAATAATATTCAATTTACTACAGTAAAACCTCGTTAATTTGAAATTGCGACCCAAAAAAACATTTCGAATTGCGCGGAACCCCGTTTTCGCCAAATGAGATACCGCAGCTGTCAACATAAGATCATCGGGTGACATTTCCGCGACAAGATATGCGAGTCCCGGTGTGTACACGTCAAATGGCCGCGTCATTGTCCCCGAAACATGAGCGTAGATGTTGATGCGACATGCCGAGCGGAATGTTTCGCGATTTGTCCCCTAGTGAATACATGGCTTTATCCTGGCCAGCAACAGTGGGCGAGCCGGGCGAGGAATAGGGTAATTTCACATTTTACTGATATCTATGAAAATATATGAAATAGATTCAGAAAAATAAATTAGATTTGTTTTGAAACTCAGTATGGATGGTGCGCGATAATGTTTTCATTCATAATTTTCATTTTAAAAATACGATTCCATCAAAACGCGATAAGACGTCACTTTGCAGGAATTATAGATAATTTGTTTATTTTCTATGGTCACTGTTCGTCTTCGCTTTGTTTTTAATCGTGTTTGCCTGGTGTTTATATAGATTTTGCGGTGTTTGTGAACTACTTTAATAAAATAAACGATCTAGAACACATGAAAAATAATAGAGGACGGATATTCACAAGGAAAATCCGATAACTTTCCGAAAATAGATGCCTTCAATCTTCTCTAACATTATCGGGAGTTTTCAGTTTTTTGGGTACCATACAATATCTACAAAACTTTTTCCCAGACATTATTGACGCACTATACATCAAAGCCACCTTGTTTTGTAAAAAAAACGAATGAACGTCTAAATACGCGAATGTGCTGTTACGTGTTAAATGTCGTAACGACACTTGCGAAAATAAGCGTTTTGGCGAGAGTTTAAAATGGTAATTTTCAAAATCATTTTTTAATGTTACTATACATATAAAAAAATATTTTTCATAAACGTATTTTCTAAACCAAAGTTAAGATTTTTCTATTAAAAAAAGTGAAATTACCCTATTGTTGACGATAAATTTTCCGGCTATCTTTAAATCTTTGAATGTAATATTATATTAGTACTAGCGTGTGTTTGAATGTAATTTTTTACAGAGCACAGAGTTATTTCGGATGATGTATGTATAATATATACATACAGGGTTATTTGTACAACATTAATAACCTCGCAGGACTATATTCCTGCCTTGATTAGTCGAAAATGTTCAAGCTATTACAACCTAATATCAATAGTTATGGAAATATGCGACATCAAAGTTTGCATTTTTTTTCAATATTTCTGACTTATTTTTTGTAAAACGTTGGACTATCATTACAGTAACTCATATCGATTACGAAAAATTCATTCGTTTCAATACAAGTTAAATAAAATGATAAAAAGCCTGAAAAAATTCCAATTGGAATGTTATCCAATTGGAATTCGAAGGTTTTTATTTTTTTATTTGACTTGTATTAAAGGGAATGAATTTTTCATATTCGATATAGGTTACTGTAATGATAGTTCAACGTTTTACAAAAAATAAGTCAGAAATATTGAAAAAAAAATGCAAACTTTGGTGTCGCATATCTCCTTAACTATTGATATTAGGTCATAAAAGCTTGAACATTTTCGACTCATAACCTGCGAGGTTATTAATGTTTTACAAATAACCCTGTATAATATCTATGTATGTGTACATGTGGCGGTACCTGCGCCAACCCGACAGATCCAGCGATTTGTTTACGTTAACATAATTAAACATTACGCGCCGTAAACATACGAGAACAAAGAAAGTCGCTAGGGAGACTAACGACGCCACTCACTCTACGCCACCATGAGACATTCACTCGACTATCTGCCATAACATTTGCGGACAAGTGTTACGTTACATCAGAGTTATTTTTCATAATTTAATTTACTTACGACTTTAACCTATATATCTTTCTTACTACTGGAGCATTATCTCCGGTTGAGGAAAAAACATCAATTATACAACCAATCGCTTTTTAACTCCACGAACTCCAAACCTTCCTTAAACATATATGTATATACATGTAACGCAACACTGGTAATTGATATTCTATGTTGTTTCATTTGGCTCAGAACGCAGGGATTGTGACAGATACTAATCTCAGTTCTACTCTAAGATTACTGCAACCTGACAGTGACGTGCATTATTTTGTATCAAGCTCATAAAACTGAGCATATTCAACAATGTACGCTAGATAATATACAGGTGTCTTAAGAAAATATTCTTTACACTTTGGGTGAAATTTTGGCTATTGCGGAGATAAACGACATCAAAGTTTGCAATTTTTTCAGTCTTTCTGACTCATTTTCTATAAAACGTTGGACTACCACTACACTAACATAATATATGAAATATTATAAATTTATTCGCTTTAATACAATTAATATTATTTTAATTTGAGATATTATTTGATGTTAATATTTATGCAAGTCTAATAAAAT
>JADDOH010017620.1:0-11627 GCA_016648135.1 Agrypnia vestita
CTTACATTGTAACCTTTGGTTTTCAAATATTTTAATTTAGAAATTGTTCATTAATTACACAGTATACTAAGAACAGTAATACGTCTTCGTACAAACTGGCCGCTACCCATTATAATGTGTGCGTGCGTGCTCGGCGCCGTGTACGTACGCACTGTGACGCACACATTGACATAATATGGGGGCACAAGGCGGTGGCAGTAAGGGCCGTACCTTCGGTGCCATTCGCGCTCGCAGCCGCCGCTTTAGAAAAAAATGCGCTTTCTGAAAAAAATGCCTTTTTTTATGTTTGTGGTGCTTTACTAAAAAGGTGTGTTGATTATCACAAAGACTGTGAGCTTTTAAAAGTCTACGTTGATGTTAATCAGCGTTCTTGTAATTTAAGTGCAGAAAGTAGGAATACTAATTACAGAAATTTTCGGGTTTCGTGTCTACCTTATGCGTCGGAATCTCAGACGCTACGAGTTAAAAGAAAGGGAGTAAAAATAAAGTGACAACCCTAGCGTCAACGCAAGAGTAGGCTAATAAGTCGCCGACAGGCCGGAGATAAACTACTGTTATTGTATTAATAATTTGCATGTACGGCGTCACATCAATTAGGATTACTTATGACATTTTTTAAAAATATTTTTTGTGAGAGTTAGCCAAAATATTTTTTGAGCAAAATTATTGTAAATAGTAATGTACATACGTATAACACCAGAGATAGGAATAGAATAGGATTACCTTTTATAAAAAAAGTATATACACGGAATTGTCTAATGTACAGAGGTGTAAATATATATGATGAGATGCCAGAAACCATGAAGAATATAAATAAGATGAATGAACTTAAAAACAAATACTATCATTATTGTAAAAATAGTATAGAATTGTAGAGCATTAGATGTATTATTTATTATAGATTGTACCACAGATTAGATTAGACATAAATGTAAATATGTAAGTTATTATAAATAATATATTAGTAATAGATTTAAGAATGTAAAGTGTTAAATACTAGTTAGTATACAAACTGTAATATTAACTAACTTAAGAAATCAAAAAAAAAATTAAAATTAAAAAGTGTTGACCGCCAGACTTACGTTAAAGTATCAAACCCGATTTTTTCCCTGTAGACGTACACTATAGTAGGTAAGAAGGTTTGGATAATATGACATTTAAGTTCGGGGGATTTTGGCAGAGGTAATACAGGTACAAAAAATGTGTAAATAAAACGTTAAAATATAAGGTATCAGGTTACATTGTTAAATAGTGACCCGAATAAAATAGTTACAGTGAAAGGACATTATTTATAATGCCCGGTCAATATAATTATTCCAATAGTTATTATCATATTGCCCTATCATATTGGGCATTTTCAAACTATTCGGGCATTATAAATAATCACTCGGTCCACAACATATTATTCTTACAAATTTAATTTTAATTCTGTGGACGAAATCCAGTAACTGAGTTTTCAGAACATACATATAAAAATATTTTTAATTATAAAAATGTGCTAATTTTTCCTTCAGTAATTCTGCCAGCTAAGTATATGGCGTCCACTATTAATTGCTTCATTTGACTGTTAATAAATCTATTGCATTAGGTACTCGTAGTTATACCTAGACGTTGAACTAACGGCGAAAATTCTATGAAGTAGTTAATTTATGATAGCGCCTCGATATATCCGTCCATTAGAGAAATACAATAATCAATGCAGACAATAATCACGCATTGTGCAGTTCGATAATCGCATAATTTACATTAATGGTTGACCATATCAAAAATGTCGTTATTGAAATGTCATTCTAAGCAACTTAATTGTTTATGAAATGCTACACGGTGATCAATGAAACTATCAATCAATTTAATAATTATTATTTTTGAGGATTATTACTTATTGTAATGTATCTGCGTGACGTGAGATACGGTGAACGAGAGTGACAGACGGCATGAAAGAAAGAGAGAGAAAATGTTATAAAGCGCGAGGGGCCATTTTTCAGGCTCTATTTGCTATAGCGACTAATATATAAAGACTAATAGTTTTGGATAAAAATGGCACTGACTTTAACAAACTCGTGCTAAAATAATCGAACTTATAATATGATGATTTATGATTAGAATTTTTTTATTCAGAGTCAATATTTTCCAAACATAAATATGCGAAAATATTGAGTGAAAATTTAATTATTACTGAATTTATAAAAAATTGATTCAAAAATATGATTACGTATTCCGAAAAAGTACTAATTGAAATTAATACTTTAGTATACGCTTTCATATATCTCTAGAATGTTCGCGCCCGAAAATGATTACTTTATATCCCTCCGTTTATGTCGCTCGCAGAATGCAGCTTAAAAGTTGCACTCACTGACGTGAATGGATAGGGCACAATAAAAAGTAGAATAAATAAAGATTTTTTGAGAAAACCGAATATGTATTTTTTGATCAATTCTTCACTACAACAAGAGAACGAACAATTTATTAAAACCACCGCGCAAGTACAAAAGCGCGTGGATTCCAAGGTTGACGATGTCGGACCGCGTGACAGGCGTCGCGTCCTTGGAGTTTCTGGTGAAGAGAGTCCTGTTATTTTTGCTCTTTTCTCTGGATTAAAGAGCGCACTGCCCGGTCGGCGTGCCCGACTGCGAGCCTAATCGGCGCCCGATCGCGACCCGCTCGCAATTTCGCGGCAGCCTTCGTAATATTTTTATCGCAAAATCACGTTGTGCATGCGCAGTGGAAATTATCTTCATAAATGTCCTACATATGGGGGATCGGGAGAGTAGCGGGCCAAGTCACGTTTGTATTACTGTATTTTCTTAATATTTATATTTAGAAATGCGGTCACTAGGACGCTTGTGAGGAAAATCTTTGGTCGATAGAGTAGTTTCTGTGTTATTCTGTTCGATAGTAGTTTCTGTGTAACTGTGACGTCTTCTTCCCTTATAGGGAGTGGTGTCAAAATGGCTTCCTGTCCCCTCGCTGTCCCTCTCCCGCTATAATCCCTCTCTGCCTTGAATCTATATGTGTGAGTCTTAGTATTGTCTCTCTTGCTCTTGTACTGTATCCATGTCCTTTATAACCTGTATGCATAAATCTTTGTATCTTATATATCTATACTACCATGTAACTGAATTGATTATACTAATAAAGATTTTATTTCTGCGAGAGTGGGACACAGCTTTGCTTGCATCTCCCTGCTGGGCCGCCCTATACACGGTCCAGCATGGAGATAGGTATTAGAGTAAAAAACTGTCAACCATGCGACGCATGAGAAGGACCGATATGTCAGCGTAAGCTCATAAAACGGTCCTGGGAAAGTGATGGGTACCCAATCACTGGTCGATAGAGTAAGGAATGAACAATTTACACGTGAATGCAATGCTGGCTGTAGTGTGGTAGATAGAATAAAGAAAGGAATGCTGAGATGGTTTGGTCATGTGGAACGTATGAACGAGGAAAGGATGGTTAAGAAAATATACGAGGCGTGTGTTGAGGGCAACAGGAATAGAGGGCGTCCGCGATAGACCTGGCATGACCAGATACAACAAGTGTTTGAAGATGGCCCCGTTAAAAACCACAACATCCGTAGAACTTGTATGAGAAGATGTATGAATGTGGCCGAAGCAAAAGGATAGAAGAGTGTGGCGTTCAATCCTCTCTGCCCACCCCTGCGGGGAAACGGCGTGATGGTTAGTTAGTTAGTTAGTTAGTTAGCTTAATATTTACAACTTTCATATTACATCTGCAGTTCTCGCATGACATTTTTCTGCATTTAATGAGATTACTTTATACTAGTTGTAAACCCGTCTAAAATGGTTAAACCGTTATTTTAACCGGTTATTTTCGGTAGAATTATTATGGGTTTATATCTGATCATAACAATGATTGATAACAAAGACATGGTTGTTGTCTAGTACCGATGGTTGCCCGTCGAATTGCAAAAATCAATTGCCGTAATCAGATACAAATGTCAAATAATGGTTAGTGTATCACCGGTTATAATACCATCACTAGTATTTTTACTTCATATTTACGTGGTAAATCCACTGTTTGATAATGGCCTTACAAGCCGAAACAGCTGTCACATTTAAAATAGCACTTAACCTGCACAACTTAATAATAATATTTAATTTATTTTGAATTTCGTGCTTTTACGATAGCAAATAAGTATATATTTTTTGATAACCAAATTAATTAATCAATTAGAAAGTCATACAGAAAAATCTAATTCACGAAAAAATATTAGGTTACTACTGGTTATTAAATATTTCACAGAACTTTGTTCTGAAAAATTACAACTTCACAAATATGAATGTGTTCTTGAATATATATATATTTTTTGTCTTACTATTGTGTACTTACCCCAATATATTCCTGATGGTTTCTTTCACCCATTCTTTCGACCGCGCAGTTATGCAAGGAACAGTAATTCTGGTGGCATTTAATAACATTTTTTAATATGGCGCCTATAAAAATACTTTATTGTCGAATGCCATCCATATTAAACTTCTGGCGCTATACCAGCGCGGTCGCGAACAAATACGTCACTGGGCTTTCAACAATTGTTTATGACTTCACGACCCCACGACTGCATTCGGTCTTTGGACTGGAAAATGTTTTTATGGACGAAATCACACTTAAAGTACTAAACGCATGTAGGTCACGTGTATGTCTAAATGTACCCTTTTGCCGTCCACTCTCGAATATCGTTCTTTTAAAACACCCCGATATTTACATTAAGGGGGGAGTAAGGTTAATTCGTACAAAAAGGCATGTGTTTGTGAATTTTTTGTGACGACAAAGTTAAAATCTCTTTATTAAAACCAATGATAAATTAAAGTATGACATTTGAAAAATATTGTGTAAAATTTTCAAGAAGAAATATTAAAAAATACGGCAATGGCAGCAGTTATTCGGACGTATCTTGGAAAAAAGTAGAATTACAGTGTCCATCATAACTTGGTGCTAGATCATCTGAAATCAAAAAATCAAAGTTCATTGAAAAATGTCAATCAAAAAATGAAATTTCAATTTTTCAATTTTTTGGAACACTTTGAAGGGAAAAACGCGATTTTTTGCGAAAAATATCGACTAATTTGTTATTAAAAAATAAAAATTAATAACAAATTTGAAAAAAACTCTCCAGCGTTATCTTGTAAATTATGTACAGAAATAGTGATCAAAATTTCAAAAGGATCGGTGCAGTAGTTTTGAAGTTATGATGGACACCGACTTTGAAAACGTGTGATGTGAGGAAAACGCTTTAAAGTTTTGCACACTGTAAAATTCAAAATAAAACTCAACACTTATTTTATACTTACACATAATCGTCGATGCCATGTTTATACAGCAAAGAGCTTTCATCATCAGTATCTTTTAGTCCTTGTCTACACAAAACTCTTCCAATACAATAGCACGTCCGGTAGTCCTCAGGTGAGCGCGTCTCTCAGCTGCCCGAGCAGGTATAGAAAATCAGTCTGAGTATCGCTCAAATGTTCATAATTTCGTCAATTTTGCTCCGATTGACTTGAAATTTTGACACAATATTCTTACGATGTTATACATTCGTTTAAAAAATTAAAAATAAAATGCAAAAAAAAAAATTTAAAAACCTTACCCCCCCTTAAGTTTTGTGTAAAAATAAGCCCTTGGAAATATGTATGTACATTAGGGTGGACAAATTTTTAAAGAAGTGCAGCAATAAAAGGTGCTAAATGCTTTCAAAATATAATGTTGGGTTCGATTCCCGGCACCGGAATATATTGTGAAGTGTGGATCTTCTTACGATGGAATTGGTGAACGTTGCACTGTGTAGAGTGATCACTTAAGCCAGCTCATACAAGTTGTAAGCCCTGGGCCATCGTACAAAATAAGTCCTTACATGTTTCTAATGTAAATAGCTTCGTCTCTGTGAGTCATCTATAATTTATCATAATTAAACAATAATCCTTCTGTGGACAAATCCAGTAATTGTGTTCTCAGAACACGCATATAAAAATATTGTTAGTATATATTTTCGTTTGTTTTGTTTAACCCTTAAATAATTTCGCTAAATTACTTTTAATAATTACTTTATAAATATTTCACACTAATACAATTTTAAATTAAACTATGTTTACTTATTTATACTTTTAAGTGTTTCCATTCATCCCATTAAGTATTTCTAATCACCTCATTACGCGTTTCTATTCACATCATCGAAAGGTGAATAGAAAATTGCAATAAATTTAAGAATAATAACAATAATCATAATGAAACAATATTTAGAGCCAAAAAATATGTAAATATTATTAAACTCACATATTATACACTTGGCATATGTGTGAATGTGGAAATGTGTTTTTATTCACTTATTACTGGTACAAAACAAAATTATAATTCTCTATGTAACAATGTCCTTCACTTATGCACCAGATAGCTTAAATAATAATGAGGATTCAAAAAAAGCATAATTATCTATTTAATTTAAAGTCCATCACAAACGTTATCGTTACTCTAGATAGCGCTGTTCTCCGGCCTTAACTGGCGGCCGAAATTTATGCATGTAATAAAACTACATCATTTTTGACGGGTTATGGCTTCTTCTTCTTCTTCTTCTTCCTTAGCCTGTTTCTCTCCACTGCTGGATGTAGGCCTCTTCCATTTTCTTCCACTCATCTCTGTTTCTCCCCCTTCGCATCCAGGTTCTTCCTGGTTATGTCATCAGACCACCTTTTGGGAGGTCTTCCGACGCTTCTATTTTTTGTCCAGGGCCTCCACTGTAGGATTCTGGGTGCCCATCTAGTATCCTCCTGTCGAGCCATATGTCCAGCCCACTGCCATTTTAGTTTTGCAATACGGTCCATAATATCGGCAACTTTTGTTCGGCGTCTTATTTCTTCATTTCTGATTTTATCTCGAAGGCTTACGCCGAGCATCTGCCTTTCCATGGCCCGCTGTGTTTTAATTTTAATTTTTGTATGCTTTTTTCTGTGAGTGTTGCTATTTCTAGTCCATATGTCAACATCGGTAGGATACATGTATCGAACATTTTTCTTTTCAGGCATATTGGGATTTCTTTATTTTCAAACAAGTGTTTCAATTTACCAAATGCTGCCGGTTATGGCTAGTTTCTATTAATTACAGTCGCCAATCATTGTAACAATTCAAACCAAACATATGTACAATCAAAGTTTATGTCATCACCGCAGCATGCATCCGCCTAGAAAAGTGCATAAAAATGCCTCTGCTCTTGATTATAATTGACCGCATTTTATTCCTTGACATTGTAAAATTAATTAAAATACTCGCTAGGAGTAATAGACGGAGTGGTTTAGTTCCCTTGTCACTTTTGTCATTTGCGCCGAGAATGACGAAGCATTTTTTTCTGTTTGAAATGTGAATTTAATTTTGCAGAGTTGTCATTCCCGGCTACTTGTTATGACTGTGCTGGTCGCGTTCCGAGAAGTTATTAGATATAAACAACGCATGCGCGCCGGGGCGTGACATTTTGATCAACAAATACGTGTCTTTATTCTACCTTCGTCGTCGCCAATACTTATCAACTACATTCAGCATTATGTTCATTTGCACGTCTGTGTGTTCCATGATTCAAAAGCTCACCTGAACACGATGACAATCTGTCACATCTCGCCATCATTTAAGGATACATATACACTAGTGATGCAACGAATACGAATATTCGTATTCGCCGATTAGTAGATACTTCGCTTCGCACGCGTAGATTTTTAGTACACCGTTTGGATCGTCATAGAACTTTCGCGAACCTTCTAGAACATTCTCCTTCCAGAACTTTAAAGAAATTTATCAAATGTACAGGAACCTTCTAGACACACCGACACATTCCGACACTCAGTTTAGAACCTTATAGAACTTTCGGGAATTTTCTAGAACCTTCTCCTTCCAGAACTTTCTAGAGCAGGTTTTTCCGGAACCTTCTAGACTCATCGACACAGTCGGCGCGCCTATTTTGAAACAATCTGAAGCATTGGCGGCCTTCCCATAACAAAACAATGTGCTAGAAGGCAGATTTTCGTCAACCACTCCCACCCACGTAGAGCCACCCCCACCAAACTCGCATATTTTCGATGTGACACTAAGGGCTATCCACCACCATAACCACGGGTGGGCGGTTGTGGCTGGTTGTGGAAAAAACTTGGCGGGTAGGGAAACACGGGTTTCTTTTTATATATATATATATATATATAGATATATATCATATATATATATATATATCTATATATATATATATATATATATATTGATTTACAGAATATTCGTATTTGCAGAATATCATCATGAATATTAAAAACAAACTATTTATAACTGAACGCAACGCAAATTACGTTTTGGCTGCGCACCGTGTATCCGAACACACCTACGCACCCTATTATGGAGGATTCCCCTAACATTGAATAAATGGATTTGTTAAGTTCTCAAGTTTTCAATTTTTACTTGTTTCACAGCATAACGTGAGTTCTTTCTTCTAGTTTCCTTGAGTTATTAATAAGGAAAGGTGCTCATTTCATGTAGTTTTTGTTTTGTAATACGTATTGTTCGTTCCATTTTATTACCGTTGTGTTTAAAAATGTTAACTCTTATAAAATAATTTCAAATTGAATCTAATAACATGACCTCTGGTAAGCGTGAAAAAAGTGATATTTCGCTGGGAATGTACACAAACGGATAAAGGAAATGTTGTGCTTATAAAATAATTTCAAATTTAATCTAATAACATGACCTCTCGTTAGCGTGAAAAAAGTGATATTTATTTTCGACCGCTGGGAATGTATAAACGGATAAAATAAATGTTGTGCTTTTTGAGAAAAAAATTTCCTGTGGTAAATTATAATTATTAAATCTCCTACTAAAAAAGAACAGTGGTGTATTATTTATTACCTTGTTGAATATTCGTATTCGTATTCGCCGAATAGTAGGCTTTATATTCGTATTCGTATTCGTGAAAGTAGTATTCGCTGCATCACTAATATTCACATCTAAAGGAAATTGCTAAAATCAAAATAATCAATAGATGTCTCATTAGTGACATCTGTGGTTAATTAAAAGGCGAATGAAAAAACTTTGGATGCCGGTCGCGCTAATGATTATTACAATATACATATGAAACTTAAATATATACAGTTTCCAAAAATTTGCTAGACGTGGTATTCTATGATGGGTGCAAATTTTGAACGTTACATTGTGTAAAGTGATCACTTAAGCCAGCCGCACGATAGGTCGTAAGCTCTATGAATACCCAAAGACTTCTATACCTACTTTCCCGTAAAATATAATTTCGCCTCTATGAGACATCTATTATATACCTTTACTTTAGGATGTTCTCTATATTCATTCTCATTTTGTGATTCGTGAAGGTCTTCAACTACAGTAGGGAAGCAGGAAAAGTTGGGCGATCATTGTATCTCGACCAAAAAATTTAAAACGCCAATATATTTTGATTTACCCTAATCCCATAGATGACGCTAGAAATCTAGCCTGGTTCCTAGGTGTCTTAGAAACTAGAGACCACAAAAAGAGACCCACCGCTCAGTCAGGACTGTTTTATAAGCAACAGCTCCTATATCGGCCCTACTCATTCACCGCCTGGTTCGCATTTTTTAAATGCTAAAGAGACTGCTACGCCGCACTGCCAATTACCCTTCATTGTCCCCGACAGGAATTATTTTCATTATTGTGATAAAATGTGTGTTTTATATTCTAATATCAAAATTCTATGATTGAAATTACTTATTTCTTGATAATTTTGAGTTTATTTTAATATTGTTTATATTTTCTTTCAGATATGTACATTGTTTAATAGCACATAATTTAATAGTACTATAAATATTAATTTTATTTATGCTAATTTCGTTCCCCTTTTATCAGCTCCGGGTTTAAATTCTCCACCCCATAACAGGACTCCATTGTGTATAAAACTTCTCAAAACACTACCAAAAATACTTCACAACTTAGAGATCACACACAATGAGAATGATCAAGTGAATCAACATCGCAAGCAGATGAAGAAATCAAAAAACGCAAAGAATAAAACATTATCTAATCATTTTTTTCTGCTAGCAGCAGAATGAAGATAGCAGACACGTCTCTGCTGGATGACTAGACAAAAAATGGCTTGGAAATGGGCATAAATCAAGCTGCCAGAATAATGAATTATTTGATACATTGCGCGTGCTCCAGCATAGCGTCGGCCATTTAACCTTGGTCGCCGGCTTAGCGTGCCCATAATTCAAGAATTAATATTCCAACGGTTCATTTGCGATTGTGCATCTCTCGGTCCAGGCTCTCATCATTCGGGTCGTTAAACGAATTTATCGGCGTACATAAATCACTTCTACATACTCCCGTACGCGATGAATTCTTGCAGAGAAATGCATCAGGCTTTCTAGTTTGACGCCTTTGATTGGGAGATGTGTAGTCGAAGCAGTGGTGGAGGTCTCGAGGGGAAGGGGGGTTAAGGCTCGTGTCAATGGAGTCAATTCTGTCGATTCGTGTGTCGATGTTTCGAGTGGATTTTTGACTCGAAACCGGCACCATGATCCACTCTTGTTCTATTTTTCACTCTATTTAGCTGTTATTTAAATTTATTTTATTGTTTGCAAGCTATTTTGCAGCTTTGCTGTACTGCGGCATAGCATGGTTGCCATATAGCATTGAAAAATAGAGTAAGAGCGATACAGAGATCTTCACTCATAAAACGGTCTTGGGTAATCAGAGGGTTGCTATTCACTGACCACATCTAATCCAAAATTCAAAATAATAAAAGAATTCAGCCACATTTTTGGGGCTTAACAAAGGCAAAACGCCCACGCGACATTAAATCCAACAAAATTACAAAACTCAATGGGCGAAAATATTGAATATGACCTTTCGAGAATTCTGCCCAATTAAGCAAAAGTGTCGAATTTGTAACTGCTCTACAAAACAAAGGGGCCAGAATTTTAGATAACTGCCCTAGGAAACAAAAGGGTCAGAATCATACGTAACTGCCCTAGGAAACAAAATTACCAGAATCATATATTAATGCTCTACGAACTAAAGGGGTTGAAATCTCTGATGATGAAAAATATGGGAACTAGGAAGCTAGGAAACAAAGGGACCAAAATCTTATATAACTATGCTAGCTATTCTAATCTATTCGACTCCTGCGAAAAAATATATTTCGCCCTCATTTGCACTACCATCGGCTCCATATAAAAGAAGAAGACAGATGATAACAGAATAAGATGATCATACCAAAGTTAATTGATTATACTTGATATGTATGTTACACTACAATATTTTCGTTTATTGATTTGATCGGGTACGTTTTTAAGAATTTCTGACAGTATATTCAACGATTTCGTCACCGTTATCAATTCATCAATTTATTTAAAGCCTTTGATAATAAAATTTAAAAAAATGGACCATTCCGTGGACCTTTTGTGGTGTCACGCATTTTCGGTTCCTTGATGCACGCTGGTTTCTACAAACCACAAATTTCGATTCTCTCCTCGCTTGGCCCACCACACGATGACAATCAGAACGCAACACAGATAATATTAATAAGTAAACTTGAACTGACACATAAAAATTCCAAATAAATTTATTTGATTCATAAAAATACAATAGAGAGGGTGCGC
>JADDOH010017621.1:0-19704 GCA_016648135.1 Agrypnia vestita
GCGACCCATAGTTTGGGAAACACTGGTCTAAACCAACTCAACATCCAGGGAGAAAAAGAAAGCAAAAAAAAAGTACAAAGACGCCGAATCTCATAAACGAAAAACTTGAGGGACTGGTAGGTACTGGAACTCGACTGAATTGTTCCTTGCAGCAGTGAATAGGGTGCAATGGGTCGTAATCGCCAATATGACCTCCGACAGGAGGTGGCACTACACGAAAAAAAAATTGACAACAATAATTAAATATCTTCCAACAAGTTGGTAAAAATATTTAAATCAGTGCCCAAATTCATGAAAAAACACAACGGTGCTGTTTTCCGTCCATTGCGCATTTCATATACCTACTCTTGTCTGTGGTATCTGATTGTTTTCTGACATATCTTTATAGGTACATGCTGAAATAAATATATTCGTAGATACATAGAAGGTATTTTACCTACCGTAAGCTGTAATAGCTAGGGGCGCGCCAAAATACATCGATTCGATTCTTATTTCCACTTTTTTGCTATTCTGATGATCTTAAAATCATTACTCTACCATAATAGATGTCAAAAAACCGTAAATTAGAATAAAGAAATAACAATAAGGGTCCTGGAATACTAGTATATTTTTCCTTTCAAAGTTTTTTGTCTCGAATCAAGAACTTGTATTAAAAAAGAAAAAAAAGGAAAATATATTATACAGACAGTGCATATAATTTGTATAAGTATGAACTTGTTTAAAAAAATTACTTCGAGCTTGTAAATTTTGGAACAATTATAAAAAGTTCAAACTTAATTGTCTTAAAAATTATATTCGCCCGCATTTCAAAATTAGCAATATTGGGATTTAAGATCTTTATCCCAACACTTTGATGTACCGGAATATGACGCGAACCAGGTTATTAATTTTGTCCTAGGACAATACCGAGATCAAAGCGCCCATGCTTCGAAAATCACGCGCCATGTGGTCACAGCCAGAACAGCTCCGGCATGTTCGATCTTTTGTCCGAGGACGAAATATGTGACCTATTGTTTAAAAAAATAACATTGCGACGGACGATCGCCCTTAGGATAGCCCACCATAAAAATAATACGAAACAATGAAATTAGAAAGTTAGGGATGCCGAGGGCGTTGGGCATCGCCGAAGACATTAAGAGTGCACGGCCTTTTGTTAGGATGGACAATACGTTCGCAACCTTTTGTTCTTAGGTAACATCTTGAAAGGGTAAAGAACTGTAAACCTTTTCTTGCAGCGGGACGTATATCTGTAACCCCGATTAAACAATAGAAAGAACATCTTGGCCAAATGCGAACACATGGGACAACGGTTTAGAAAGCTGCGTTTTGTTAGAGAAGTCGCCATTGTTTTGGGAAAGACATTTTTTAGAAAAACAAGATAATAATTCCGAAAGTCGTCGCAGTAAACTTACTATTGTCCTCGACAGACAATAGAGATGTTTTAGAAAGCGCTGACATACCGATCTCCCACATGGCGACGCTATCCGCGAGATGTAGGATCGTATAAATCATATTATTAATATAAGGGCGCGAAGATCCCTCAACGCACGACCAGGCGGTCATTATCAATAAAGATAACAGGGGTCAATCAATTAAGAAGGTAGAGTCTGAATTAGAAATTGAGGCAAAGTGGTTAATGTATTTCACCCGATTTCTTTCCGGTGTAATATGTACCTAATTAATGGTAGCAACTGATATGTTTAATTCAAGTAAGGTAATGATAGTTTAGATAGCCCATGCCACCTCTGTATGTGGATGTTACTCGTTTTATATGTAGTTTTCTCATTTATTCTGTATTCTATTGTTAAGTACCGAAATGAATGGGACATTGCAATTTGAAATAATAACGAGATCATCCCGAATTAATCTAATATGTAGCAAATAATAAAAAATGTATTGATCGTAATAAAAGGAAAAAAACTTGATTGTATTATTGCCGACGATGTTTGATATTGATAACCCAATGTAATAGAATATTATCTCGTGAAAAGATGTAACACGGTTGACGAGATATAAGATTCCAACTTTTTAGTCTTTTGAAATCTGTCTGCAGAATGAATTTTAGCACACGGGGTTGAAACAAAATAGTTTAATTAATTGCAAATAAGTAAATGCCGTGTTGGAATAAACATTAATATTACTTTAGATCGAGGCTTTCATGTCTTATGTTTTCATGTATTACACCTAGTTGAATAATGTTAATTTGTGAGTTTTAATTATTTTTAAGAATAATGTTAATTTGTCATTAGTTATTCAAGCTCCCAGTAGTAGGGACTTCCGTTATTGGTAGTGTTTCAAAATAATTCTTGTTTGGAAAATTTTCAATTGTCTGCCTGGTGGAATGTGGCTTATATAATTTTTTTTAGTGTTCTCTATTTTTATTCTTTTCTTATATTCTTATACCAGGGGTGGAAGAAAGCTGATTTGATAAGATAATGATTAGTATAATGAAAGTCCTGAAAAAAATGTTTTGCATTCAATCCAGCTTACATATTGAAGTAAGAATTTTCATTATTTAGGTGTAAATAATGTTACATTAATTAATTTACGCCAAGTTTTCTTAATTTTTCTTCTAGTAATAAGGTTTAACATAATTTCTTGTAAAAAAAAATGTTTATCGAATTTGATTATGTTAGTATATGTAAGCATTCCTTTTGGGCAAGTGGCGTTGATGCAAATTCATGTACTTTGTAATCCCAAAAGAAATTACAAAGATGTATACAGAACATTAACATTAGGGGACCCGCTTGAGGCATGTATCCCATGTAAATAAGTTTTTATGTTAATTGATTCACTAAGAAATGCCACGATGTCTGTATAATTTTAGCCCTTTGTTTTGTATCTCTATGTCACATATTGACAATTATGTTTGGTCCAACTAAGAAGTATGATAGCTTGTTTTATTTAAGCTAAAATTAAAAATAAAACCAAGTATCAAGTACATTTTGTCATTGTTGAAAAAAAAAATTAAAAAGAAAAAGAAATGAAGAGAATATGCGTAGTGGTAAATTTTAAATACCGTTCGGTTTATCATATAAAAAAAAAGAAATAATAATAATTTTGTGGATGTATCGATGAGGATAATCAATGTTAATGATAAGGATTGACCTGTAATGATGTAATGTATAAATAACGTTAAATATTGGGAGGCCTACTGTAAGAATCAAACCGACGCCTTAATAATAAGATTGATATTGTAATGCATACTCAAGGAATTTTACTGTGATCTAATGAAACCCTACGTTCAATCCCATGTAATTAGTCAATAATGGTAGAAATAACTGGTCGATAAAAATATGTCTATCTGGCGTGTCGATTTAATTAAGTATGTATATGTAAGCAGTTTTATTTTTTGGGTAATAAGTGTTGATGCGAATTTGTGTTTTCAATTTTCCGCCTTTGCAAATTTGTACTGTAATATTTTCCTTAAGTTTAATTCATTTTTGCAATGTTTTTTTTGGTGACGGGATAGGGATATGAACAGTGAACAAAGCGTTCGTGAAATAACAAAGTGTTTAGGCCTACATACCAGAAAAGCATCGAAATTAGCCGCAAACTGGGAGAACAATAGGGGGCGGAACGGAGGCGACATTGGGTTCGGTAACCAATAGCGTCAATCGGGACCTGGGAGGGACCGAGGGAGACGAATGAACGACGGAGGCGGACATCGAAGGAGCCAATCGGCGAAAGATCAACGAGGAGCTGGAGACTTCCCCTCGACCACACCCTGGGTCGCCGGGGAGAGAATATAAGGCGAAGCCAGCCGCCAAGAAGGCAGTTGAGTAGTGGAGGAGTTGAGAAGTCGAGAGTGTGGAGAAGCTAGAGATTCTAGCGGTGCCCGTAACAACAGCATCGCCGATCACTCTAGTAACTCCTGGAGGAGCGAAAGTTCGAACGGTAACAACCGCCATTCGCTACCGAGTGCTGTGACGCACCGCCGCAAACGCCTAAGTATCAGTGCCGCCGCGACGCCTCAGTGTACCACCGCGACGGAGAACCGACGCTCCGCCAACGACCGCACGAGTACCCCGACGACGCCAGAAGCCGTAGACGAAATCTGCATCCACAGAGGAGGACCAGTAGAAGCCGCCGCCGACCGAAAGAAGCGGCACGAAGAAGACATCCTTCACGTTCTCCGCAAACAGGTTTACCCCAACTTAAAGACTTTTTCTCCCGCTCGCCTAGTTCTACCAAAAGGGTTCTCGTCACCACCCGTTTTAGCTTTAAGATCAGACTCTGTATGTGCTTTGCTTTGTTTTTTTTTGTTGTTTACTATTTTGTTTCCCTCTCTAGATTAAGATTCATTTAAATTGTAAACTGACTACCACTTTGCCTCGTTTTATGTAGATCATTTGCTACTTTGCTCAATATAGAAAGTTGTAAATTTGTTTCGATTTTATTATTTTTATATCCCTTCACCCGCCTCGAGATATCAGTGTCCCAGTCAGTCACCTGACGTGTTGATTGTACCTAGGGGAGGGCGTAACCGCCGGCAAACGTAGATCTGAGATCTCCCGGCCGGTCTTTCACACAGGGATTTTATATCAGCCTCAGACCCCACCCTCCCTACTCCGGTAGATCAACTTAATAGACCAGAATAAAAATAAAAAGTAAACGAGTCGTATGTAGGTATACGTCGGTGTTCGATGTTCGTCGTACTTAAATAAGAAGATTTGTATATTTTCACGTATCTCTCTCAAAGTTAATACCTTTATTTGCGATGTCCGATTTCTCCGGTCTGGTCTGACAGCGTCGCTCTTTCGTAAACGTAACCTCACAATTCTCATGTTTCGACTAAAATTACACCAAATAAGTAAGTACAGTTGCCGGCAAACATCTTGAAAAATTTTGGCGTAGTTGGGGAATGCGCAGAAAACAAAATTTGGGGCTCGTATGTGGAATGGTACATGCGCACACTATTTTCGTCTATTAAGTATTGGGATAAAGATCTTACATCCCAATATTGTTTTTTTCGGAATACGGGCGAATGTTTTATAAATAAGTAGCGCTCTATTTTTCTTGGAGATAGATACACGGCTTTGAACAAAATTTAAAAAAAAAATATTTAAAAACTTCGTCTTTTGTAAAAAAAAAACGGTTTGCTTACTAAGGCCCGGTTGTTTCAAGTTCGATCAAAGCCAGCGATCGATTAAAGCATAGATTTTTACGAAAACGGATCGTCTGATTGGTGGAGAACGTAAAAATCTATGCTTTAAAAGAACGCTTACTTTAATCCAACTTGAAACAACCGGCCCTAAGGGATTTAATTATGCAAGAATAAATACTTTGGCTGCATTATAAATATGTCTTAAATATATGCGAAGGGGTGACATACTTCCGCTATGACCCGATCCCCTTGTAAAATTTTATTATCTGTGACAAAGCCCATCTAGGATGATTAGTTGGTAAAAAAATTTTGGACTATAATATGTTTAGGTTTTTCATATATTTTTATTTATAATATTTTTGTTTCACGAGTTATATGTTTTTTGTTCAAATAAAGAGAAATACAAATTCTTACAAATTTTATTTTTTTAGATCCACATAAAATAATATAAAAATCATTTCTGTTTAGAAGTCCGTAGTATCCTTTTAAATGTATATGTTAACATGCAGATCCTTATTATATTTAGGTAAAACAAGTAAATCAAAAAACAATTGAAGAAATTATTTTATACGCTTAACATCACCCATGCAGTATCCAAACATCAATTAGGTTGTTTTAACTCCCTTTGTATTAACTCGTGGCGTCTGATTGATTGATTGCTTGTCTGACAAAAAACTTTGGATCGATTTTTAACCCTTTTCCCGTGATCCAATCGAGCTGAAACTTTGCAAGTAGACTTGTGGCGACGATCAAGAAGATCTGTCAAATTTTCGTTAAAAAAAATTATAGTATAATTTTGGAATTTTTTGGTTTTTTCATACAAATCTTAAGTTGTATAGAGATTCCGACACATATGGTAGACACGAAACCCGAAAATGAGAAAGGGAGTATTGTAAAAACTTGGTTTTAATGGGTTACTTTTTTAAAAGTTTAAAACAATTTTTCGAATGGCGTGCTTTTCAGCTGTTTCTGCGGCTCTTGCTTGTGAGAGATGTGTTATTAATTGTAATCTAAATAATGACCAAACCGTATTGAAAAGTATATACTGTGTATATACATATACCCACTTTACATAAAGGTCGATAATTTCCGAGTTCTAGGTAATCGGAAAGTTGTTGAAAAATCAATTACAATTATTACTTTTTTTTTGTATTTCTTAGGCATCAACTATGTTACAATTTATAAACACATCATATAATAAATACGTTACTGATTTTTGACACGTCCGTGCCATTTACATTCATTGTTTAAACGTTTTAAAAACTTACCTAATTTCTTTTTTGATTATATTGTAAAATTTATATATGTTTTACTTACTCTATTTTTGCAAAGATCATTTTGCTGTAAAAAAAAAAATAATAAAACTTAAAATACTAATAATAACAATCAAACAAACAAGAAACAGACAGAGTAAAATAAACATGTGTTTAACATGGCTATTTAAGCCCAGTAGCCATTTAATGATGTTTGAATTTCGAATTCAGTACACTCTAAATTCAGACTGCATTCGATTTTTTTTGGATATTGCTGCCTTTGCGCTATTTAGATATTCATATTTCGCATGCTAACATAATATTTAGCGCACCCTTTGACAGACCGATACGCCCGATCGACCGTTCAGTGACGTAAAACATTACACAAATACAGTAGCCGGCAAACGTCTTGAAATTTTACGGCGTAGTGGGGGGAAGTTTGTGCATGTACCATTCTACCAAAGAGACCCAAATTTTGTCTTCTGCGCATTCCCCCACTACGTCAAAAAATTTCAAGAAGTTTGCCGGCAACTGTATATGACTACTACTTGTTCAAACACAAAGAGCACATACTGAGATGCTATGTATACAGTAGAGAAATATTCAGGCCGTTTCCTCGCAGAGAAAGAATTGAGGGGGTTACATACATAAGTAGTATGGTTACATATTCCACCGAAAAACACATTAAAAAAAAAATTTTAATACGTAACTTTTCCACATACAAAATTCGTTCTATTATCATTGTTCACGGCATACACTTTTTAATATTGAATTTTTAAAATTTATTTTATTTTTTAATCTCAACCGTAAAAATTATCATAGTGACACAATGTATTTAACAGTCGGTAGACCAATTACAGAGATTTACGGCAAAACATGAGACAGTAAAATCAAAGCAAAACAGAAAAGAACAACAACAAGATAAACCAAATAGATAAAGTAATTGATAAAACTTATCAAAGTGGTACAGGTAAAAAGGAAAAGTTATGGAGAAAATAAACCGAAGCACGTAGAGATAAAGGATTTTTTTAATGTTAGCAAAAATACAAAAATACCAAATAATCCAAAAAGGCCAAGAGCAAAGGAAAAAAATAGTAATAGGAGGAAGTGGAGTGAGGTGGCTGGGATTGCGGTTGAGTGAGTGTGGGTATGTGGTAAGAATAGGAGCTACGTAGATTTATCCGTCTATGAGTCTATTCGGTGAAGCCATAAAAACATATGATTTTTTTTACATTACCATTATTTTGAAAATTTCAAAATGGCGGAGTTACGCGCTGTCCTGTCGCACGCAGCTGGTGGAGATAATCATGTCGGCAGAATTTGAGTGAAATCAAAAGGTTAATTATTTTTATAAGAAGAGGAAAAAATTAGTTTTTATTTTTGTGCAAATGGGATCAGTTTGAAAATAATTTTAATATTTTTCCAAAAAAGAAATAGAAGCTAAAATACATTATAAGCGTAGGTACGCTGCACTTTATCAAAACAGTCGCTCGTTACATCGTAGATAATGTTATTAGTAAAATGTGTGCAAAACAAAATCGACCTAATAATTTTTGACATGGGTGGGGTATGAAAGCAAAGGCAAGCAATACCCAAAAAATTAAAAAAATGTTTTTAATGCAGTCACCGAGGATTACTAATTTAAAATGTAGTGAATTCTAGATTTTGTGTATCTATCCCTTACATAATCATGTTTCATATTCTGAATTAACCAATATTGCTATTTCTGTATCTAGATAGTTATTGTATAATATTCTAATGCCGCCAATTTAGATGTTTTAAGTTTGACAGGTTTGAAATTAATAAATTCAATCGATTAGAAAGCTCATTATTCATAATTGTGAATAACTTAACGTTTTTACGTTTAAGAGCATTCTGATTGATTGAATTTATCAATTTCAAGCCTGTCAAACTTAAAACGTCAAAATTGACGGCATTACAATATTATTTATAACTGTCAAGAAACAGACAGCAATTAGCAATATTGCTTAGTTCAGAATATGACCGACAGTCAATACTTAATGATTTAAAGGTTAAAGTACGCTTAAAAACGTAATTTGCAGTGCAAATTACATTTACACTTAAATCATTTAAGTATTGATTCTGTATTCGGGCCACGGTATCTAAAAGAATCTTTAAATATTTGCTCTTTTCCCGCCATTCCAACATTTCGTTCGACGTTTTGTTTGAATGGCGCCGAACAGCCGCGCGTCACGGGTGGCCGGCCGGCGAAATGTTTACATCCGCTATCTTAAGCGCACATCAGTCATACACTAGAGAATCGACATGCTGTTGTCAGCTAGATAATATTATATAGATTTTTGCTAGAACAGGAGTCATATGTTGTTTGCTTTTACGGGTTCGCGTGATAAAAAGACAGGAGTTCTGATTATCGACAGCAACAATCAGCACCGAGCTCCAACACACTGGCGTGCATAAACATATCGTATGAAACGAATCGTATCTATGTGGGTACATAAAAGGTCTGGAAATTCCGCGTACCGAGAAGGAAATGAAATTGATTGAATCCACAAACCGCGCAGTTCGTCCAGCCAGGACCTAACTAAATTAAACATTATGATTTGTTAAAATGAGGAAAACTTGTAAAAGAATTACTGTTTTACGATGTGAGTGTAGATGAATAATGATGGCGCAATAGTTCGACGTGCTTTTCAGTATTAGTGCACATTCAGCGTATGAACGTATTAGTCACTAAAATTGATTGTGTGAGTGTATGTATATTTATGTATATGTATCAGTTTGAGAAGTGTTTTCGGTGTGTTCGGTCGCTCGGCCAAATTTCGTTCTGCGAAGATATCGCACCTTTTTCATTAAAAACGCGTTGTAAGTGAGTGAAATCTAAATCAAAGTGATTTTATCAGTGTTTTAAAATTTCCTAATGTTTTCGATGGAGCTTTGATTTTGGTACAAAAGATAAATATTGCGAAATATAAAGGTGTCTTGTAGCTAGGTAGTTGTAAAAACTTCGGGGAGTCCTTTACATTCAATTTTGAATAGAAAATATTCTTTACCTACAGCTAGGGAAATACCCAAGCAACGCAATTTTTTCGCATTGCAATTTTTTCAATATTTCTGACTTACCATTTGTCAAACGTTAGACTATCAAAAGTAATTTATATCGAATATTAAAAATTAATTCTCTTTAATACAAGTCAAATAAAATGATAAAACCTTGCAGAAATCTGAAAAAAATTGTATCGTTTTTGTCATTTTATTTGACTTGGATTAATGAGAATGAATTTATAATATTCCATATGAGTTATTGTAGTGCTAATCCAACATATTATAGAGAATAAGTCAGAAGTATTGAAAGAAAAATGCAAACTTTGATGTCGCTTATCTCCGTAACTATCTATACTTCACCTAGACTGTAGGTCCTAGAGTGTAAGGAATATTTTCTATTCAAAATTTAATGAGGAAGACTTCCCGAAGTTTTTCTACTAGCTACTAGACTGCTGTATGTATGGCGTACCTAAAAGGTTAACTTTATTAATTTCATCGCGAGACTTTTGCAGCGCTCTTTAAAAATATATATTTTGGCACTCCAGCGACCGACCCTTTACTGGACATTTAATGATATATTTTCAATTTCAGGTGGCAAAAGTTAAAATGGAAAATGTCAATGCGCTGCTCGAGCAGTGCCTCTCGATAGAAAAACCTTCCTGCGATCAAACAGCGCAAATTTATCAAGAATTAAACAATAAAAGCGAACTTTTTCCTATAAAGTTTCCCATACAAACTGTCAGGTATGTTTTCGAAAGGTAGACGCGTTCATATTTTCCAGTGGTGTAGGGTTTTTGAACATAATTAAAACGTCAAATAATATCGAAATTCGAACGTCTTTTGTCAACAAACGCGCCTGGCCAATAGAGACTCGCCTACGTTCGAAATTCTGACACGTGTCCTAAATATTCTTTCAAATGTTTCGTCATAATTTTGAATGTTTTATGTTTTTACTTCCTTTCTTTTAACTCGTGGCGTCTGCTTGCTTGACGAAAAAACTTTGGATCGATTTTTAACCCTTTTCCCGTGATCCAATCTGAATGAAACTTTGCAGGCAGACTCGTGGCGACGATAAAGAAGATCTATCAAATTTTCGTTAAAAAAAATTAATAATTATAGTATAATTTTGGATTTTTAGAAATTTTAATGTTTTTTTCAAAATGGAATCATAACAAAAGTTTGATTGCTATCAACGGCGCGGCGGCCTAATAACGTCACGGAACATTTAAAATTTGAATTACTCCGTCGGTAGGTATAATAGGTATTTCACTACGAATTTCGAAAATTTATGACAATTGGTTCACAGATGACAGCACACTTCGGTTTTTTAGGAAGAAATCAAATAATAAAGAGATTTTTTTAGAGATTTTCGACATAGACATGTTTCATTTTCAGTCAATCAATTATTTAATTACATAATGGTAAACTTAATTTACAAAGAAAGGGAGTATTGTAAAAACTTTGTTTTATGGGTTAGTTTTTTACTCCCTTTACAACTCGTGGTGTATGCTTGCTTGACAAAAAAACTTTGGACCGAATTTAACCATTTTCCTGTGAACCAATCGAGCTGAAACTTTGCAAGCAGATTCGTGGCATCGCTCAAGAAGATCTATCAAATTTTCGTTAAAAGAAATGAATAAATTTTTGGATTTTTCAAATTTTTAATGGTTTTTTCATACAACTTACTAAGTTGTGTGAAAATATTTCAACGCATCTGGTAGACACGGAACCTGATTATAGTATAATTTAGGATTTTTGGAATTTTTTTATTACTCCCTTTCGTAGCGTCACTCGACCGAAGCCCAAAGCGTAGGTTAAGCGCCAAGAAAGGGAGTATAATAAAAACTTGTTATGGGTTACTTTTTTATCACTAAAATCCGTAAAATATATAAGAGATAATCTCTCTATGATGACGCATGTTTTAATTAATCAGAAAAGTTTATGCAGGGTAATAAAAGCAAAATTCAAATTGATACGGAAGATTTTTTTTTTTTTTTAATTAAATTTGGAGATTTCTTTACGCAGTGGCTGACTAGTAATTTAAACTCTACAGTGATAATGGGGAATCATATGTATTTTCAAATTTACGCATCATATAACTGGCAGATAGAAACTAAGGATGTTCCGAATATTCAACTTCTATTCATTTAGGGGAATATTCACTTAATTTTATCTATTTTTATTTGTATACTTGAATACTTTAAAAATAAAAAGATACAGAACTGAACAGATAAAATTTTGAATATCCTAAACTTGGTAACATTTTTGACATCTTTTATACATTATACACTGTGACCACAGTTTGACTACAGGAACAACCAGTTACTTAATTTAATTGCGTAGACATTAAAATGTCGCATTACGAAAATTGGACTACTATTTTTTTTATTTATTTTTATTTACTTACATTTACACTAAAATTTACACTAAAATATATCTAATTATAGCTTACTTGTAGCTACAAGTAATCCAGTCTATGCAAGTTTTGACAAGTTTAACACGGTGCCATGAGAGGCGTGAGCAGTTACCGGGGTCATTGCCATAGGTATTATTCATATTTGCGAAACTATGTCAAATTCTTTTTATTTGCAAATACAGTTTCTATAATATTCGGAACATCCCTACCTACTAGCTACCTATGTAGGTCAAACACTGAGGGAAACTAAACTATCTTGGCAATATTCAGAAGAATCTGGGCTTCACACACAATACCTGGCTGCTTTGGATAAGCTGTCTTTGTTCTCATTCCAAAGAAGGGCCCGTGTACAAATCCAGTGGATGCTTGTCCTAGTGGAAACTTATCCCATTCACTTACCAACACAAAGTTAAAGCTATGTGCCGCAATTGAGAATAAAGTCATTCATACTGGAAAACAAAAACATTGAAGACAACCAACAAAAAGGATTCCTCCCGGGTGTCTCGGGATGTATAGATCATAATTTTGTATTGACCAAGGCCCTTAAAGATGGCAGGGAACATGAAAGGCAGATCCCAGATACCCGGAATCAGCCAGTCCTTAATAGATACCCGGAATCAGCCAGTCTTCAATAACAATACATATTAGAAACAGTGGAACAATTCACTTACTTTGGTTCCATTGTTACTAACGATAATGACACTAGTCTAGAGATTGGGAAAATAATCTTTGCAGCAAACCGGTTACTTTGGTCTAATTGGACAATTCAGGTCACACCTACTTACTGTCCAGAAAAACTTAAGCCACGCTCTACAAGACATTAATTAGACCAGTCTTAACATATACCTCGAAGGCCTGGACATTTACTAAGCACGACGAAAACAGACTAGACACATTTGAAAGAAAAATCTTACGCCGAATATATGGATCTATTAATGACGGTCAAACATGGCGTAAAAGATACAACACCGAGCTCTATGACCTTTACCAGGGCGGTTTTGATGTTTATAGCTTAGATTTTTACTAATTTATTGCAACATGCAAAGCAGTACATTAATTTGAAAAAATGAAATGTGCAGATATATATTTTTTTGTGTACGTCGTCCACCCTGCGTTATTTAGTCCTTTTATTTGCACAATATAATTTTTTACAGATGTGCGACTCTCTCCCAAACTGTCCCACAGAAAGTTTTAGAGGAAAATATTATATCTACATATCCACTTATTCATGAGAAAGTATTGAATCTGATGTGCAAATTTCTTCTGCATAAAAGGTAAATATGGTGTTAAATTTTAAAACTACATAATTTAAATTATAGATATATTGACCTAAGACATAGAAAAACTAGAAAGATTCAACTCTTTCTATATTTCTCTATGTTTTAAGAAAGAGCTTATTCTTTATATGATTCTCTTATTGTTAAGGGCCAGTTGTTTAATCAGTGGTAACGGTAATCATAGATGTACTATAAATATAGATTAGTTACATACCAAAATATCTGCTACATAGAACGACAACACGAATTACTGTGAACATAGACGCACATTGCGGGAGTTGATCTAGGGTTGTCCAAAATGTGTGTAAAATATATATGTAAAATATTAATACAATACACAACCCTGTTTATGTTTGTATCTCTTTTACATGTATGCTGCGCTTTAAGAAAGAAATAGAAAAGACCATAGAATAAATACCGCAATTCGCTACTAACTTTATATGCATTTGTTGTTAAAAATTATGTTTTATTGTCCTTTCCTATACGTGGTTATGAAAATAATTTCTATCTCTTTCTTTCTGACTGATACATTCAGTATGCAATAGAAGACAGCAGAAACTAGATGTCTCAGATTTGTTTTTCAGTGACAGTCTATATTTATAGCACGTCTATGATGGTAATAGTTAAGAAAAAAGCATAGATTTTTATAAAAACAGGCTGTTTGATTGGTGTAAAATGCAAAAATCTGTGCTTTTTGCTTAACCAAGTATTACCATTACCAATGATCAAACAACTAGCACTAACTATGAGTTTAGTTTTATGTATTTTGTTGAGGGAACAATGTTTCATCATCATAATTTTCGGCTTTTATATTTTACTAGCTTCGTGTAGATTTTTAGTACACTGTTTGGATCGTCATAGAACTTTCGCGAACCTTCTAAAATATTATCCTTCCAGAACTTTCTAGAGCAGGTTTTTCCGGAACCTTCTAGACTCACCGACTCACCGACGCGCGCCTATTTTTAGACAATTTGAAGCATTTGCGGCCTTCCTAACATATAACAAAACTTCCATAACAAAACAATGCGCTAGAAAGCACATTTTCATCATCCACTCCCACCCACGCACAGCCACCCCCACCAAACTCGCATATTTTCATGACACCAAGGGCTATCCACCACCATAACCACCAGTGGGTGGTTGTGGAGAAAACTTGGTGGGTAGGGAAACACGGGTTTCTTTTCTTTTTATTCATATATATTGATTTTAATAATTATTTAATTCTAAACGAAAATTAATTGATGAAGGTAAAGAAAACACACCTACCTTAAAAATAAAGGAGCAGTTTTTTTTTTTTAAATTGCAAAGCACTCAAAAAATTGATTTTCACTCATTAATCATCCTAGGTGCATATTGATATTGACGCATTTAAATAAATTATGTTGAGGAATAAATAATATTTCCAGTGCAATCGAGGTCTAAAAAAACGTGCTAATTTGAAACAATATGAATATTGTTCTTTGCACATAACCTAAATTATGTAAAAAAAAACGTGTACTCCCTTCGTCCTGCATATAATAAATACAATATTAAAAAATTAATATTATTTAGACTTTTTCCATTTGAGAAAGTCAATCGAATTAGTATGTGTAGGCCATGCATACAATGCGCATTGTTTAGTTGTTTTGGTGTAAATACCAATTTTTGTATAAATACCAACACAATGAAACAATGTGCCTCGTACGCACGGCTTACACATAACAATTCAATTGTCTTTCTTAAATGGAAAGAGGTCTTACCTACTGTTTAATATTAAAATATGAAATATATTTAAAGTGTTCAATTTTGGGGACTGAACAATAAGGGATTGTGGAACACATGCTCCATTTCCACTTTAAAATTATATATGTACCTACCTAAGTTATGTTTTTATTTATTTTAGGCAGTATGGAACAACAAAGGAGCAAGCATTATACAAAAATATGGGCATTGAAGAACTGATTGACAGATTATTACGAAAACGATCTGTGATGTTTTGTGGACCTGCCGATAAATATTTACTTCTCACTGGGGAACTCGGGTATTTATATTATTTAAATTAAATGCACCATATATAGAGAACAGTATTGTCAATTACAAAAAAGTCGTTATACAGCTCTGGAAACGCAACACATATTATGCAACCGCAACCACATGATATATTCAATTAATGCATGTTTCCCAACCATATCTTACGAACCGGAAAATCTGATCTACGTATGTTTTTACACAGATCAGATTTTCTTCACTGTGTTATGTACTTACTTGATGTAACGCATATCGAGTCGATGCAAATCAAGTCATTGCTGTACTTCATATATTTCTTCAGTATTTATATAAAATATGGCATTAATGTGTTATGAGAATTTTTAGCATGTCAGGATGGGAAGAAATTGGTACAGACAGTGAAAAAGAGCCATTGGTGCTGAAGAACTGTTTGAGTTACGATGAAATGAAATTATCCGCTCTTCTGTATGTTTCTGGTTCTACAGTGTTCATCAATGACGGTTCCAGGAATAATAGAGGCAAGGTAGCCACAGATATGGAGAATATTGAACGTTTTGGAATTATAATCGGTAAGTATTTTTGTTTTTAGTGTTTCAGAGTTTCTCAAAATTTTATAACACAAACACTTGCTGGAGATTTGAGTATTAAAACTTCAAATCTTCCTGTCTTTGGGACTTAATTAGGTACTAATATTCTATCACTGATAAAAAAATCCATGTACATAATTCTTAATTTATTATTTCGATCTTCAGAATCCATTATAATTATATTCTAGAATACCCATCAATAATGACAATGAATTTTTTTTTTAATAATCTTTATTTATTTTGAAAGATCTATGAAAATACAATTGCAATTATTGTTTGATACAGTAATTGCATATTTTCACACTAGTGATGGTCAAACCGTTATTTTAACCAGTTACACACAGTACAGTTATTTGAGATTTGTACCTGATTTTATCGATGATTGGTAACTAAGATATAACTGTTGTCTAGTAACGACGGTTGCCTCTCTAAGGGCCGGTTGTTTCAAGTTGGATTAAAGTAAGTGTTCTTTTAAAGCATAGATTTTTACGTTCTCCACCAATCAGACGATCCGTTTTTGTAAAAATCTATGCTTTGATCGACCGCTTACTTTGATCAAAGTTGAAACAACCGGGCCTAAGAGTGATGGTATTAACCAGTGACACACTAACCGTTATTTGAGATTTGTATCTGATTGTGTTGATTTTTTGCAGTTCGACAGGCAACCATAGATACTAGACAACAATTATGTATATCTTAGTTATCAATCATCGATACGATCAAATACAAATCCCAAATGACAAATAACTATATAATAATATATGTACCGAATATAACCGGTTAAAATAACAGTTTAACCATCATTACCGTCAAATTGTTAAAATTTGGTTGCTGATCAGATAAAAATATCAAATAACGGTTCATGCTTCACTGGTTCAAATGTCACCACTGTTTCAAACGCTTAAAAAGCAAATCCCACGTTACTATGTTACACGGACAGTCCAAAATAAATGGCATGCGGACGAGTTAATCTGTCAGCATTTGAAATTCAATTTTTAAAATAAGATTTCTTTTTTCAGGATTGATTGGAACACGACTACAAAAAAAATATGTGATGGAATTTCAGGAAATTTTGTTGGACAAAAAACAGAATTCTGCGACTAATGGGTACAGCTCAAGTAAAGGCATTTTTAAAAGGTTTAAATCTTGTTCATCAGATAGTAATAAAAGATATTTATGGAGACAAATATGGGCTGGTTTTTACGGCGTAAGTAATAAAATGAAACTATTAATAGGCATATATATAATTTTTTTCTTTGTATACTAGATATAAGCTGTATATTTATAGATGATTGTATTTCTAATGCTGTGTTGTGTGTTGGTCTGAGTCGAAAAAAGGCGAATAAAGATTAAAGAAGCCTTCCATGAATTCAAAGATAACTGTAAAAGATTTCGATTTTTTCTATTTCGATAAACAAGCATAATAAAATAGAAAAATAACTAAATATATCGATAAATTTTTTCGCAAGTGAGAACAGAAAACATGTCAATATCTGGTACTTTAGTAATAGTCTTTGCATTTTTATTATAAATATTGCGTTTTCAAAATGATTTTTTGAAATAAGCAAAATACATAAGTTAATAAAATTAACAGCTTTCTCGGAAGTTTTACAATTTTTGAGAATTACATTGCAATTATTTTTGGTTTCCTTGAATTTAAAATCAGCGGGGTTCTGCATAATTCAAAATGTTTTTTTTGTGTCCCTTTAATTTCGATTTAACAGGGTTCTACTCTGTACATGTAGAATATGTTATGCACTTGATATAATGAAGTGTGAAGTTTGATTTGTATTTACTGTTTTGGTAATAATGTTGATTATTTATTCTAGGAGCCCAGTCTAACGTTTGATGAGGGTCTTAATATTCATAAGAATGAAGACTCGAAGATACAAGATACATTATCTATGAGATTTAATTATGACAGAAATACCTTGTTTGATAACTTAGTCTACTCAAACCACATTTCCATAGCCTTTGATTGCGCTATTCTGGAATCTAGCAAGCGGGCTGTCGAGAAAGGAAAAATGGCATATCTTCATGTTGTTGGAATCGGTAATGTTTATATGTATTTGTAATTCATTCATTGTCCTACGAGTTCTTTGTTTTAAGTTTTAATAAATGCTTGATAAATATTGTTGTGGAGTACAGTATGTATAATACAGTAAGAGTAAGTTGTTTAAATAATTTTAAATTTTAAATATCACAAGAATTATACAGGGTGTCTCGTAGCTACTAGAAAAACTTTGAGGAAGTCTTCTTCATTCAATTTTGAATAGAACATATTTTTATAAATATATTTCTGACCTGTCTTTTGTAAAACATTAGAGTGTGATGAAAGTAACTTATATTGAATATTAAAAATTTGGTCATTTGCTTCGATACAAATCGAATAAAATGATAAAAACCAAGCAGAAAATTGAAGCAAATTTTTATTTGCATGGTTTTGCAATGGTATGTTTTGCCACAGTACACTTTGGTGAGTTAGAGGTTTATATTTATATGAAGAGTTTAATATATATGCACATAGGTATATGAGTAATAAACAATCTCTAATAAGAAATACTTTTTAATTTTGTTGTCGTGGCGTTTGACACTAACAAATAAATATTCTACATCTGGGTTTGAGATCTTAATCTTATGGATATTTTTACTATTGTTTTAGGACTAGGAGTTTGGAGAGCATTTTGTCACCAGGACAATATATTTGTAAAAACATTTTTAGAACGACTGAAAATATTAGCTCCCCAACTATCAGGTCTTTCTGATGTACATCTTGCGTATATGCGAGACATCTCCAAAGGTGAGCATTTCTGACATTGTTTTTCTATATTTTTAGCTATTTAACAAACACAATCTCTTATATTTTTTACTGAATTTATTTGATAAAATGGGTCTTAAACATATATATTCATTTTTCAGATATTTTGGATGAGAATGGAACTTTTATCGAATGTGGGACCCATCCTTTAGGTAAAGTGCCGATTTTTTTTTTAAAACTTATTTTTATCTCATAATGAATAAATAATTATGAAGTCATCATGTAATATATTTACAAAAATAGTAAAAATATTTTTTTAGTTATTTTGTAAGTTATTTGTAATAACAGTATCTATGGGCCGGTCTGTTTAACTTGAATTATAGTAATCTTTTGTAAAAGACCACAGATTTTTATGAAAACGGAATGTAATTGGTGGAAAACGCTAAAGTCGATGGTTTAAATGAAAGATTACTATAATCCAAGTTGATGCAACTGACCCTAAATCAAATTTATAAATAGAGGCCACCCTCAAAAAGTATAATGCTTAAATAGCCTTTTACATTGTTAATTTGAAATTTGACAATTTTCAAACACAAAACCCAAAACACTTTTTTTGAGAGGTAGCCTCATAGTCTATCAAAATACGCATACAGACATGAACTAACGGAAATTTCTTGGCACACGGTCTGGTTCCACGACTGGCTTCAATATGTTTGACACGATTAAAAAATTACTACAAGCTTGTAAATTTTGGAACAATTATGAAAAGGTTAAACTAAATCCTCTTAAAAAGTGTAACGTCTTAGTAAATAAGTTGCACTTTATTACAAAAAATTTTTTTCACTTGAAGAGACTCAGTTTGGAATAAAATTTAAAAAAATAACATCTATTGTAAAAAATATATTATGTTTACTAGGTAGCCTGTTGCTATAGTTGGTCATGACGATTGCCTAGTGATCTGGTAGTCAGTGGTTCGAGCCATATTCCAGGACAGCAGCAACTTAGTCCTATTTTCATAGCACAGGTGCTTAGTTTAGTTTGAAAATAGTAAGAATACTGGTGCGACACATATTCCGTGTTAACAACTCTTTTAAAAAAATAAATAATAATTATCCACGATTAAATAATTTAACTGCAGTATAAATGTAATAATCGGTAAATATAAAAAATAAGAATTTAAAAAAAAATGAGGGCGATATTCTTCTACTACTACTGAAAGGATTTTGTTCATCTCTGTACAATTTTATCCACTAGGTAACCTCCTTTTTTTTAAATACGACTTAGGCCCGGTTGTTT
>JADDOH010017622.1:0-12354 GCA_016648135.1 Agrypnia vestita
ATTATATCCCTGTGTAAAAAATCCAGTAATTTTGTTTTTAGAATTAACAAAAAAATTAATCCAAACAAACATAATAAGAAAAAATAAAAAAAAAACAACTCTTTTACCAAAGACACAAAGACAAAAAATACTTTATATAGATACAATATCATACGATATTACCAAAAAACTACCAAGTATGTAATATAAAACCAGCTTTCTCCATTGACAATTCAATCGAAAAACAATTAAAAAATAATAAGTCGAAAAATCTTAACAAATTACACTGTAGTGGGGTTAATAAACTAGAATGTGGGGATTGTGAGATGACATATAGGTCATATAGGTCGGACAGGCAGCTCAATAGAAACAAGATTTAAAGAACACAAAAGGTGCCTCACAAATCATAATTTTTCAGAATATGCTAATCATATTATAGAAAATAACCACATATTCAACAATACAAAAGTACACATCCTACATAAACAGACATACGGCCTAAAACAAAATAATTTAGAAACACTTGAAATTCATAAAAACCTAAACACAACAAATAACATAATCAATAATCAAGTACAACCCTTCACATCACCCCTTCTTACAATGTTCCCGATCTCCCACCACCTAGATACCCCCTCCACTTCTGCTGAATCCACAACCCACACACCAGACAACCACTCCCACATACCTCAGTCTTAATTCACCTGATGAAGGAAACGGACGTTTCCGAAACATGTAGTGTGACAAGTCTCAAATATAAAATAGTGGAAAAAACAAAGTTCAGTGTTTTATTTCATGATATGTCAAACTAAAAAAAATGAAAAAATATTTTGTTAGATCTATTCCAAGAAAAAAATAATTATTGTACATCACTCGTTTCAACAGGCGATTTTGAGAGCAATATACAAAATTTAATTAGTAAACATGTCGTTGAACTGTCGAGGCCGTAAGTGATGACGGCGTCATCTGCCAGGTGGGGTCGGAACTCGGGAGGGGGGTGTCGAGGCCCCCCACCCCCCGGAAATTGAAATTCACTCCAGCAATGTTTCAGTAGCAAAGCGTTCCAATGTGTCATCGGAAGCGTCGCAGGTCCGAACACCCTGTTCCCATGTCTGACGTCATTCACCCCATTGTTTTAACGCGTCATGAGATTTGAATATCCAAAAATTAACTAAAATACTAAAATAATTAATTGACGAAGAATGCTGGCGACATCTGTTGATTTTCGTTCAAAATGAATTCTTAAAGTTGACGATATTTTTGAGCACGTTAATTTTTTTCAAGAAAAAAATTGCTGAATTTTATTACCCAGAGAAATCGTTATTAATCACGATACATCATTGATGCCTCACGGAGGCGAATCTATTTGTATGATAGAATAGAAAACCAGTGGCGACATCTATGTTTTATGGGAGTGACAAGTTTTAATTATAGATGTTAACCTAAGTTAAAGTGAAGCGCGGTATATAAAATATATACGACATTTAAAAATTTGAGAGTGGGTAGAATCAGTGAACGTTAAATTGTGAAAAGTGATCACTTAAGCCAGCGTTATAACTGATCGTAAGCCCTGTAGATGCCCAAAGACCATCATATTTACTTACCCGTATAAATACATTAGTATCTGTGAGACATCTATAATATGTATTAACTTACAAAGTTGCTTTAATAAAGTAGGTGCTTGTTTTTATAAGATAAACCCTGACTGGTGTTCAAATATTGCGATGAAAGCCATATCTCTAAAGCTTCTAGCTTTATACGAAGCATATTAGTTGAATTTCTATAGATCAGTGGATATAATAGTCCATTCCATGAATAAAAGTCCTGCTTGCTAAATAATTATATTTTATAAAAAAGGTTAACATTTTCGACATTTTCGTGATTAACTTTGTGGAAGTCCATTGTAATTAACTATAAATAAAACACAACGTTGTTTACTTCACACAATGACATTTTAATCAAAAAATTAAAACGATTTCGATGCCTACTGCATCATCTTCACTTATATACAAAATCTACTTAAAAATACTCGATTATTAGTTGAAAATGTTCAGTAACCATTGTATCAAAGTTTGCTTTTTTTTCAATATTTTTGACTTATTTTTACTAGCTCTGTTTATATATTTATTTATACTGTAAAAAAGAGTATGGCAAGCAAAGTGTAAAATGTTTCCCTAAGTACGGGCTTAGCTTAGTGATACTGGCATTAAGTACAATTTTGTATGTATAATATAAATTAAATTAAATATTAGAAAAAAATCATAAAAAGAATTTCGTATTGAGTTCCATACAATTCCGATTTAATAAATATTGCGTTACCAAGAATCGAGCTTCATTACTCCCTTTATATCAACATTCCTTTTGTTGGTCCAAGATATTAAGTCTGAAAATTTCATCAGGTTTTCAAAACCAATTATCCAGGTAAGACTACACACAGCTGTTTCATAGTCAAGCTCTTCCCATCTGAAACTACGGTCTGCGGATTGAAATATTAATAAAACTCCCCTTTTCATTAAAATGTAAGGATTCCATATTCCTTTAGTGGGTTTGCGTAAAGAGATTTTGCAATGCAGAAGGTAAATAAATTTCTCACTCAGGTTTGAATGAACTAGGAAGAAAAACGAATAAATAAAAAACGCCAGGACACAAATGGTTCCTATCATGATATGGGTGAAATTACGTACATGTATATTTCATATCATTAATATAACTACGCTCGTGAGTTAAGAAAATAATAAAAAATGTAACGAAATCAAACGAAATGTAAAATGAAAAGAAAGAAAAATATTATTGTGGTGTATATTACATCTTGTCGAATTAGATTTTATGTTTCCATGTGGAATGAAGATTAGCAACATGGAAAGTGAAATAAATAATAATTAATTGAAGTGCATTGAACACACAATGAAGAAACGCAATGATACAATTCACTTATCATGTGAATTATATTAAATTTATTTAAAAATCTCATTAAATTTGTTATTAAAAATCTCATTAAAAAGATATTTTGAAAATTGAAACTGTAATATTTTGTCATTACATTATATAGAATAGAACCTGAGGCCCTCATAGCCCTGTATTCACGAAACTGTCTTCTCACACCGAGGGTTCCGGGTACGATTCCCGGTGAGGTCACTATAAATCAACTCAAGCTTGGGTGTTTTTGTAATTGGGCTTATTGGCCTGTTGAAATGTGTAAAAAAATACTTACTTACATCACGTCGTTTGCTCGTGGGGGTAGGCAGAGAGGATAGAGCGTCATACTCTTCTGTCGTGATATATAAATCTCGCTTCCCCCACATTCATACATCTTTGCATGCAAGCTCGACGGTTGTTGAGGCTTTTAACGGGACCATCTTCCAGTATCTGGTTAATCTGATCATGCCACATTTTTCCGTGTACGCATTAATTTCATCACATTAAACATATACTTACATAAAATATTTTTAATTATTATAATTAATCGGAACAAATTGTATGCCATTTTCTCGGTGTTGGATTGAACTGAACTAAATTTATGTATTATTATTATTGTGGTTATGAATTATCCTCGGAGTAGACTAGTTTGAATAATTTAATGAATCTGAAACTTTTTTTACAATTTAAGTATATATAATATATTTTTAAAATTTAAAATGATTTTTTTAACAAATTTTCAATGGAAGCATACAATGAATTCTCAATATGGTCATAAAACATCTTATGAATACTTTTGAAAAGAGTAAACATTGTTCAATGATTCAAATTATATTTCATGTTTGGTAGTGAACAAAGAAAAGCAGATAAAGCAGCTCGAACCAAGAACTTTAGCTCTTCTATGCGTGAAAATGTGCGTGACCGCTACTTCCTTTGCTGAATGAACGTCACTGTGTGATAAGTAAAAAATAAAAAAAATATATAAAAAGAAGAAAAAAAATTTTTTTTTTATAAAATTAGTTACGGACGTTACACGAAGTTACGGACCGACAGACGACGAAATTATTATTATTGGGATAGTCTACTCACAAATCCTATAAAATGCGCTTCGTGACACATGTCCCTGTAATATAGTAACTATCAAAAACATTTTCAAATGAAAAACTTAAAAATTTCTAACTAATGAAAAAATTCTCCATAAAACAACTCCCCCTTTTTGCAGAATCCAAGCAAATGAGCCAGAATGTAACATCGCGCCATATTCGCGTAATGTGCGCATTGCCGCTTTGAAAAACGCAGAAGCACCCATTAACTTGATTTGAGACTAACCCGTCCTCTGTTAGTCTCAAATCGTATGGCCACCGCACTATGGAAAATCGATGTCTATTTCGGATCAAAAGTCAATAACTCCTTCATTTCTAAAGATATATTATTCATAAAAATTTGCGCACAAATAAAGCAGTTTATGTAAATTAACATGGACATCATTTAATTATAAATATTTTTTTATTTTAAAACAATTTACATATATACATTAAAAATAGTCATGACAAAATTTTTAATTTCTTTAATAATTATTTTTAATAATAACAATTTTACTTACAACGTGTTGTAAAACTAATTATTATATTATATTTTATACCTAATTAACCCAAAATCAATAAAGAAAATAAAGATAAACATGAAATGTAAAGTGCTTACCCATTTAGATGTCCATGTCAAGTCTTATCAAGTTGATTTATTGTTAAGCTTTGTAGGAATAGCTGTAAAATATTATACATTTCTAAAAAGCGCATTTTTTAAGAATTTTTGAACATATAAATGTTTTTAATTTTATTTTAATATTTACGTTTAAATAACTGGAGAGTAAAAATAAGGATTTTTTATTTTTTTTTAGTTCATAGAGACATTTGGCAGTTACCCACGTCTTCCCACGTTTTAAATTTGTTGTTATTTTATAGTCTAGATATTCCTTAGAAACATTTATAAAAATTGGTTGCAAATATTTGCCAATTCCGAAGTGATTGGGAAAAATGTGATAAAAGAAAATTTTATTATATTTTCATCATACGTAATATATTAAATTGTATTAAAATAAAATAAAATTATATTCATTTCAAGCTTTATAGACTATTTTATATGCGTGCAAAATTTTATGAATGTATCTTGAGAAATAAAAGAGTTATTGACTTTTGATCCGAAGCAGACCTCGATTTTCCATAGTGCGCCGTTAGGCCGCCTGGAAACGGATAACTCGCCGTTGTTCCGTCCAATACAGGCCAAGAACGGATCCGTTAAATCGACACGTAACGGTTATCGTTATTAAAGATTCGCCATTATAGAAATGATCATCATCGAAATGTTCTTTGTCAAAATAACGTATTGTGTCTTTGTTTATCTATATACAAGGAAGCTAGCCAGAGCTAGCAGCAGAAACTTGGCAGGTAGATTTCTGACTATGTTATGAGTCTAAAATGTTCAAGCAACCATGGCCTAGTATCAATAGTTATTGAGATACGCAATATCAAAGTTTGCATTTTTTTTTTCAACATTTCTTACTTATTTTTTGCAAAAAGTTGAACGATCATTTCAGTAACTTATGTCGATTATGAAAAATTCATTAGCTTCAATACAAGTCGAATAAAATGATAAAAACCTTGCAAAAATTGAATAAAGTTATTTTTTACAAGGTTTTTATCATTTTATTTAAGTTGTATTAGGAATAGAGGGCGTCCGCGAAAGACCTGGCATGATCAGGTACTACAAGTATTTGAGGATGGCCCTGTTAAAAGCCGCAACAATCGTAGAACGTGTATGAGAAGATGTATGAATGTGGCCGAAGCAAAAGTGGTGTGCCAGGATGGAAGAGTGTGGCGTTCAATCCTCTCTGCCTACCCCTGCAGGGAAACGGCGTGATGGTTAGTTAGTTAGTTAGTTTTTGTATTGAAGCAAATGAATTTTTCACAATCGATAAAAGTTACTGTAATGACAGTTCAACTTTTTGCAAAAAATAAGTCAGATATTGAAAAAAATGCATACTTTGATATTGCATATCTCCATAACTATTGATTTTATGTCATTGAACATTTTAGACTCACAACATAGTCAGAAATCTACCGGCCAAGTTTCTGCTGCTAGCTCTGGTACACCCTTTATATAGGGATGTTTTTTAGAGGTACCTATACAACTTTAAAATGAAATAAAATACATTGTTGTTGTGGCCATTGTATTGGCTTTATAGGAAAGGTAATTTTATGCCATTGGTATTTAAATGTAATAACGACTAGCTGTGCCCGCGCGGCTTCGCACGCGTAGATTTTTAGAACAGTGTTTGGATCGTCATAGAACTTTCGCGAGCCTTCTAGAACATTCTACTTCCAGAACTTCCAAGAAATTCGAATCTACAGGAACCTTCTAGACACACTGACACATTCCGCCACTTAGTTTAGAACCTTATAGAACTTTCGGAAATTTTCTAGAACCTTCTCCTTCCAGAATTTTCTAGAGCAGGTTTTTCAGGAACCTTCTTGACTCACCGACACAGTCAGCGCGCCTATTTTAAAACACTCTGAAGCATTAACGGCCTTTCCATAACAAAACAATGTGCTAGAATGCACATTTTCGTCACCCACTCCCACCCACGCTCAGCCATCCCCACCAAACTCGCACATTCTCAATGGGACACCAAGGGCTATCCACCACCATAACCACCAGGGGGTGGTAGTATCTAGTTGTGGAGAAAACTTGGCGGATAGGGAAACACGGGTTTCTTTTTATATATATATATATTGATTATCGAAATAAATTTGCACACATCATTGATTGGCAGATACTTCGTGGCGCAACATTATAATTTAAAATATGTTTCATCACAGAAATGGTTGATCTAAAGATACACTGTTTATGAACTGCCTTAACATTTTTCTCAATTTAAATTATTTACAAAATAATGGTTACAATAATAATTCTAACGAGTGCAAAGAGGGCGTTTTTCGCTTGACGGGTGCGGGCGACGAAATGGCGTGGCTGCCGAAGAAGCGACCTCGCTTGCTGGGACGTGGCTTCTAGCACAAGGTCACGAGCCCTGTGGCCACCATATAAAAACTTCCATGGACTTATGACTAATGTATGTATGTATTAAAGAATGAGATTTTGATCTATCGTCTCAGAGATAAAAGAGTAGTAAGGACGTCATTCTAACGTGCGCATAAAATATGAGGCGCATAAAATATTCAAAGTTCGCTTTCAGAATATATTTTATTTATTTTCTATTTGTTGAATATAAAAAACAGTTTATTATATTTTAACAATATTTTTATATGAAAGTATGTTAAAAGACTACAGTAGTTGATTTAAAAAAAAAAATTACAATTTTAAAAATAAAATATAGAAGTATCCATTACCAGTTGCGGAATCTAATGCATTATTATATTCATATCTAATGCTATCTATGCATATTAACTTGTTAATCACAAAAAATAACAACATATGACCAGTAGAATAAGATATATGAAATGTTCTTGATTGGAAATATATATAGAAATTAAAAAAAAAAACGTTGACAATGTGTGAATATTTTTACGATGGAATTGGTGAACGTTGCATTGTGTCGAGAGATCACTTAAGCCAGCTCATGCAGGTCGCAAGCCTTGAACTATCGTATAAGATACTCTCATCCACTTTACTCATACATAAACAGCTTCGTCTCTGTGAGACTTCTATAATTTATCCTTTATTATATCTTATTTTGTTCCAGTCTTTTAAATCTATAATTAATACAATAAGTTTATGATACCCTCCAAAATGAGACTAAACTCTTGTGCTTGGGGAGGGAAATTTTGTTTATGTTAATTATTTTATATAAGGCAGCATGAAAAATTTATAGTTTAGTATAAACGGAAATCAGTATACTAAGATATGGAACAAAAAATCAGTTATTTTTTAAAATTACATAATATTACTTTGTATTATTACTCTTATTACTTTTGTGTAGTTAAAGATCGTACCAACTTAACTATTCGTTAAAAACTAGAAATTAATGTATAAGCAGAAAAGCACATTAACAAAAATGCACTCATATCATCAGACTAACAATTTACTCTAAGCTGTTAAACAGACAAAAGGTAGAAAGATCTCTTTTCATTTAAGAAAGACAATCGAATTGGTATGTGTACGCCGTGCGTACGATGCGCTTTGTTTCGTTGTGTTGGTGTTTACGGGTGTAAACACCAACACAACGAAACAATGTGCCTCGTACGCACGGCATACACATACTAACTCGATCGTTCTTATATCAAATGAGGTCTACACCGACAAGTTTTCGGGAATCAGCCGTTCAGGACTCACAGACATCTTGAAAGTTTCCCTACTTGCATGCCCAGTGGGGGTTAAATGTACGGCATTAACATTATAAACCGATTTCGCCTCGGTTTAGGCTGGCGCGCGCATTAAGCCGCTGGGGAAGTGTTTTTCCACCACCCATCACACGCGGCCTGATTTTTTAATACCACCCACTTTAGGCAACATTCTTCCCGCGTACGTGTTGCATTATAAATAAGGGATGCGAGGGAGGAATTATAAAATGGTCCTAGCGTTAAAAAGGACACGGACGGATGCGAGAGTCGGGTAAATAATGATCAAAAAGAGTTGAATGTATTCTGAAGCAATTTATTTCTTTATTATGAAAATGAGATCTGCGATGAAAATAAGGCTTAAGCATGTTGAAATAAATATTTGTGAGTGGATTTGTGAAGTTGGCGACCCATTCTGACCCGTGAATACTAGATTCGCATTTTGTCCTAGTAAGAAATTTGCCGGTCCAAGTGAGAAAATTTTCGTTATGTTTTTCTCACATATTTGAAGATTGTGACCAAACGCGAAGAAATTTAAACTTTATTTTAACATTTTGCATACAGCACGGTCCATTGCTGGCAATGCCATAAAAATATTCAACATTTTTTTCGGTCCCAGTAAAAAATTTGCTGGTCCAAGTGAGAAAATTTTCGTTATGTTTTTCTCACATATTTGAAGATTGTGACCAAACGCGACGAAATTTAAACTTCATTTTAACAGTGTGCATACAGCACGGTCCATTGCTGGCAATGCCATAAAAATGTTCAACATTTTTTGCGGTCCTAGTAAGAAATTTGCTGGTCCATGTGAGAAAATTTGCGTTATGTGTTTCTCACATATTTGAAGATTGTGACCAAACACCAGACCAGATTGTAGATTTCTTACAAGCGCAAAAGCAAATAAAATAAATAAGAAAGGTATCTGGTGTCATTTTCGAGGGACCGAGTAAAAACAGTGAAAATTTGCGAGACGTGTGAAATAAAATAATATAAAATACTTCTTCTTCTTTTTCTTTCTCTAATTCCATTTCCCGTTTCATTTGGGGTCGGCTTTCCTTATTCTTTTTTCCACGATTCTCTGTTCTGGGCCATCGCTTCGTCCAACTGGGCATTCTTCATATCCTTTTACCACTCCACCATGTGGCGCTGGGTCGACCTCTACCTCTTTTTATTTCTTGTATTTTGAGTGCGAAATGCACTGAATTATCTCCATGCCTCATTACATGACCATACCAACTCAGTCGTGATTCCTTCATCTCTTCAGTAACAGGGGCCACTCTAAAACTACCCCTGATATGCTCATTTCTCACTCTGTCACGTCTCGTTATACCCCCAGACCATATGAGCATCTTCATTTCACTAGTATGGAGTTTTTGCTCCTGAACCTTCTTTACAGTCCAGTATTCTGAGCTGTAGATCATTGCAAGTCTTACTGCAGTTTTGTACACAAAACCTTTAGTCCTCACAGGTACATGACTGTCACACAAAACTCCAGTAAGCGATCTCCATTTCTTCCATTCTACACCGGTTCTGTGGGTTACGTCAGCGTCAATGTTTGCATTGGCTGTGAGTACTGAGCCTAGGTACTTAAACTCTTTTACTTCAGGTAGTTTCTGCCCACCGATGTGTATGGGCTGATCTGTTTGTATTTTGTTACTGTATATGCATTTCATGTATTCTGTTTTGCTTCTGCTAATGCGTAAACCATGACTCTCTAAAGCCTCTCTAAAATAATATAAAATACAGTGAATTGAAGTGAAGTCGAAAGGCATATAAAACGGCTGCAACGAATTAATTGGTACAAATATATTCTTCACATAAGCGATTTAAGTATGAGAGTGAGTATATGTTTTGAGAGGAAGAATATGTTCACCCGTCCAAAGACAGATTCTTCGTGTCGACACGTGATGAGTTGTGTGATGCGTGTGTAATGTGTGAGATGTTACAGCAGAGGCAGGATAGGTGGATGAATACAGGGCGTGAATTATACTCACGATGTTGATTTATTGGCACAAATTTACAAAGGTAGCGTGGGGTACAGTAAATAGTGCGTGCGATAGCTACGGCCGTCGGCGAAAGAGTGGTTGTACTTGCGGATAACCAGGACCTAATTGGTCACATCAAGCCTCTGATTGGCAGATGTCGGCTCGATGCGTAAGGCTAGAAAACTCCGCAAGTCTCGATCACTACAGTATCATAGCAATATTAGAAGGAAGACATCCTTGCGATGCCTTAGAAGCATTCTGGATGGGTTGATTGCTTTTTGCAAAAAGCACGGAGATGAAAAAACACGAAAAAAGCAGAGTAATAATAAATATTGGCTCAGCTATACGAGAAGAGGCTGCAGCTACCAATCAAATTACCAATCAAAAGTGGAAATTTCATCCAAATCCGTGTGCAAATAATTGGCATGGAAAAATGTGAAATATAAAGATGGTGTACTTTTGTTATTTGTAAATATAAAAATGTTAATTTCCTTGCAAAAAGGAAATAAAGTATTTTATTTTAAATTTTCTAATAATAGGTTTACCCATGAGTAATCAATAATTTTTGGTGTGGAATGTTTGCTTCAGTCATGCTCAGTAAAGTGAACGTGTAAAGACGTGTTTTATACGCAATATTATAATCCGTGGTCTTGTGACTTGTGACAATTAATTTTTTTATTTTTTATTACTTTGTTGTAAAATGGCGGACAATCAACTAACGGAAGAACGTTTACGTCATTGCATGCTGTTTCATTTTCTATCGAGTGTTAAAGCAACGGTTGTAACAAAGAAAATTTGTGATGTGTATGGAGACGCACTGAAAGTAAATAAGTGCCAACGTTGGTTTAGAAAATTTTCCGATGGTGATTTTGACTTGTCTGATAGCGATCGAAGTGGGCGCCCGATAGGGTTTGATAATGATTCTATAAAAACACCTAGAAGCATACTTTTCTTAAAAGTCTACCAACAAGGTGGCAAAAGGTCCTAGATAACGATGGAGAGTAAAGTCGATTAAAAAAGTAACCCATAAAAACCAAGTTTTTATTATACTCCCTTTCTTTGTAAAATATAACAACAATTAAAGATGAATTAAAACTAAACTTACGGTTATTTAATATATTTCTAAAATGTCAGATGTTTTGAGCTTTGATAAGACACTTCAAGAAGATTAAATTCTAAAAACATTTGTCAGTCAATTTAGATTTTCGACATTCGTAGTGAAGTACCTATTATGTATACCGACGGAGTAATTCAAAATTAAAAAATATTCCACGACGCTATCGGGCCGCCGTTGCTAATCAAACTTTTCTAATGATTCCAATTTGAAAAAACCAATAAAATTTCTAAAAGTCCGAAATTATACTATAATTATTATTTTTTTTAACGAAATTTTGATAGATCTTCTTAATCGTCACCACAAGTCTACTTGCCAAGTTTCAGCTCGATTGGATCACGGGAAAAGGGTCGAAAATCGATCCAAAGTTTTTGTTGACGGCAAGCAAGCAGACGCCACGAGTTAATATAAAGGGAGTAAAAATATAATTAAATGTAGTTAAATTCTTTTTTTGTTGCCACTTAAATAATTGATTACTTATGGGCACACCTGATAAATTTAATCTTAAAAGGATTGCGGTCAGATATAATTAAAAAATTAACAGTTAAAAATTATTTCAAAAGAAAATACACGAATCCTAGGAAAGAACGTAATAGAAAATTTCAGGTACTAATTAATAATGCAGTTTACTTTGCATCTTAGTTTCCCGTAACATGTCGCGTTGTTCATTTTACATGAGTAAACTGTCGCCTCAAACCCTTCCGCCACTTTACCTGAACTGTTTCCGCTTCTGTCGCCCCATCCGGTGGTGTTTCCGATCCTGAATAATGTACAGCGGCCCGGCAATGAGGCAGATCGCTGTGACGCGGTCAACTATTAAGGTCGGACATTTTGTGGTCAAATGACGTGCTGGATTCAAATGAATCTGGTTATGGATATTTTTCGTTCGCATTCATGTCCACGAATTTGATGCCAGAATGTGAAAAAGTAATGTGTGGAAATTATGACGGCTGTCCATCTACGTACGGGGGTATAAAAGCAGACAGCAATTTACAATCGCAGTTACCGA
>JADDOH010017623.1:0-20214 GCA_016648135.1 Agrypnia vestita
TTCGGACGGGAATCAATAAAATCTTTGAAGGCGGTTTGGACTGCCCCATCGGAGTTGAATTTTTTCCTTTGCAAGAAGTTATCCAAATGTCGAAAAAAATGGTAATCTATTGGGGCAAGGTCCGGAGAGTACGGTGGATGTCTTAGACATTCCAATTGAAGCTCCTCTAATTTGGTAGCCGTCTGTTGTGCAGTGTGTGGTCTAGCGTTATCATGAAGCAGCAGTGGGCCTAGAGCGATTAACCAGCCTTGGTTGTTTAGCAGCTAGCTTTTCCATCATGGTTTGCAGTTGCTGACAATAGACATCTGCCGTAATCGTCTGGCCAGATTTAAGAAAACTGTAGTGAACGACACCAGCACTAGTAAACAAAAAGATCAACAAAGTAAATTGTTTGGATAAGTCAATTTCGCTTGGTGGCTTGGTCTTGGCTGTTTTGTTATTTTGGTGGCTTAGGGTTTCAGCCAGGCGATGAGCGCTTCCGATTATCGTACAGGTCCACTTTTCATCACAGGTACATGATTCGAGTTTTATTTAAAATACCTTTCATTATTGTGCCGGTTGAGTAAGCAAAAAGAGCAGCTTCAACGCGCGTTTATTGATTTGCTTTACTCAATTCGTGAGGTACCACCTTTCAAGCTTTTTCACCTTACCAATTTGCTTCAAGTGGATTAAAACGTTTTATCACTAACACCGCACCCTACAGCTAACTCGGATGTGGTTTGCGATGGATCCGCTTCCACAATAGCCTTCAATTCTTCATTATCAACTTTGGTCTCCGGCCGTCCACGGGGCTTGTTCTGCAGGTCGAAATTTCCAGAACGAAAACGTTGGAACCAAAAACGCACTGTGTTTTCTTTTGCGGCACCGTCGCCATACACATCATTAATCCTTCGAGCCGTTTCTGCAGCACTGGTGCTACGGTGGAACTCGTACTCGTAAATAACGCGATATTTCAAGTTTTTCATTTTGTAAACTGAGTGACGCAAAGAAAAAAACAATTGAGGAAAAAACAAATGAATTATAATTTTCAAAACACAAATACATGAGTAAATAGCTGTATAAATTTGGATTTGGAATTCCTAACCAAAGAGAAGATATTTGAGATCAAATTTGCCAGTACGGCAAAACGTGAATTTCATATGTAAGGACCTAATATTATAATTTTCGCCAACTGAACCTTGCACAAAAAATACGTTATTATTTTGTTTGTTATTCATTCTTAAAGGGAAAAACTTAACAATTTTGAAATAAATTAACAATTTTGAAAAAATTAAATGAATCAACCGGCAATACATAAAAAATCTGTTTCCAAAAATATTTGATTACCGCCGAGGATAATCACCAAATTAATGTATCCAGAACATCACAAATGCGGGAAACCGCGTAACACTAATTTGTTTACAAAAAATGGCGACATATGTAGGTATATTTGTAGGTTTTCGTAAATGATTTATCTATAATTAACCGAGTATTTTAACAACAGATTTTTTTCAGTATATTGTCGCTGTATATATAATAAATCCTATGTGTCGTTTAGTAGGTACATTCTGAGATGAACGAATCAATTTTTCATATAAATAATGCATACATACTAAATAAAACATTGCCGATCATCTGGAAAGTCTGTCTAGTAATTATTTAAAATATTTTTTTTAAATCTAGTCTGTGCAATTATTTTTTAGAACAGTTTTATTCGTTTATCTCACAATGTACTAAAACGTCACATAGGATTAATCATATATACAGCGAAGATATCTGTATGTTAAATTCATCTTGTTTTAATTTTTAATTTTAAAAATATTTTATTTTATTTTATTTTGCCCGGTGTCTGTAGCATTCTTGATACGAGACAATCTGACCAATTGTCGATCAGATTGAACGACATGGGTCAATTCACCGATCGAGTACTTTCACTAACATAACCAAGCTAAACGTCTTTTACAAGATGTTTATGTGGTCACTATTATGCAAATATTTAAGTATACATTATTTTTAGTATTTATTAATTTATGTGTTCTTATTAAATCAAGTTTAATTTTAAATTTAGCTATTTTTTTCTTCTTTATTATGTATTCCGGCATTTCATTGAAAATCTTCACTGCGCTGTATTTCACAGAATTATGTGATTTGTCCTTCATACTGAATGACAGTCCCATTATATCTCTTCCTTTTGTATTATGTTCACGCTCACGTCGATTTTCGTTCGTTTTTCTTATAAATTCTTACAATAATTGTTTTCAGTGAGGGTATGAAAAATACATACCAAAGCATTATATCTGTTTTATTTTTTCATATTTTTTCAGTCAGACCGCCAACAGATCGTTGTTGACCGTGATAAATAGTCATAGTGTGACATTACATAGAGTACCAGTAAATACATAACGAACTATCACAAGCGATCTCAACTGCTAAACCCCTAAAGTTCCAGACATTACTAACTGCGTGATTTTTCAAGATTGGGAGCAATCGGCTGGAAGAGTTTCTTAGATGAACAAATGGAGCTCCGTTGGTTCGAATCCAGGTAGCAGCTAAAATATTTTTTCGTTAATTTGTTTTTTCTGTATGTCTTTTCTAATTGATTAATATAAATTTGTTTGAAAATCATTTAAATAAAAATTAATTGTATTATGTTTATGTTTGTTTTAATTTTTATAGTGCTGTTTTGCGTGAAAGACGCTTCAAGAGCGCTTTACAGATGTGACATCTAGAAGAAGTGAGTTTTTAGCCTCTTCTTGAAATATTATTAATTTTCCATGGATCGCAATACTGGACTCAGATGATTCCACATAGCTGGACCCCCAAAGCACGTTCCGCAAACTTGGTAGCTCCAGGTCTCGTTAGTACTACCAGCTTGCAGAGTGCCCAAGATTTAGTGTGAGTCGCCTGCCTACCAGTATTATTGTCCGGGATACAGAGGTCCATCAATTATTGTGGTACATTTCTCTGAAGACTTTTGTATACCATCAGAGAGAGTTTGAAATTTATACGCTCCATTACTTATTACATTACCTATCTTCTTCTTCTTATCTCCTATTGGAGGTCGGCTGTCATATTGGCGATTACGACTATTCACTGCAGCGCGAAACAAATTAGTCGAGTAACCCATGTACCAGTCTCTCAAGTTACGCAGCCGTGAGATACGGCGTCTTCCTACACTTATTTTTCCCTGGAAGATGAATTGAAGAGAAGAGAAGCTATGCACAATTTGGAGTAGATTCAATACAAAATACACTTATATGGAACGGAAAGGGATGTTGCTTGAAAAGTTACTGCGCAAAATTCTGAATCATTTTGATCAGATTATTAACAGTTTATGGAGAACAGACACATAGACTTCACATTTGATATAATATATACACAAACTTTTATACCTGTTTTATATTAGACGCAAAAATGTGTTATTAAATTGTATTTTAGAATATTTAAGAATTTATTGATATTTAAATAAATGAATAAGAAATATATTTCTTATTGGATTCAAATTGACATAAGTAGAGAAGGTTATACACTACATTGAAATTACAGGAATATTATAGTTTTATTAAATTTTACAAAATATTCAAGTAATTTCATTTACATTTTTTGGTACACTTCAATTCAAGGTAGGTAACATATAAAATTAAGCAATGTTTCGTTGTGTTTTGAAATTTTTTAAATACTTTTTTCAGCTATGCATATTAAATCAACATCCTACATTAATATGCATCCGACATATTAAATTAAAAGAGTTATGATACATCAAAAGTATTGTTATACACACTTGTGGCGTGGAAAAGGTTATGCAGCTAATCACAATATTGTAGAAATCTAAGTCGGATTTCCACTAAAATTTGTATTCATCTAACTGAAAATAAATATGTACCTGCAACTTTCACAAGCATTTTATGTGGACGTTATTTTTTATTCTTAAAAATATGAATTATAAATTATTAAGTAAACAGTTAAAGAAAAATATTACCAAGTTGTAATGTAATGAATCGTTTAGGTCTACTTTAAAGGCAGATATTCATTAAAGCTTTCATCTCGTCAGTATCAATTCGTTAAGTCAGGTTAAAATTTCCAGAACGGAAGCATAAAACCAAAAGCTCACAGTGCTTTCATTTGAAATACCCGGTCTATACACATCATAGATATTGCGTGCTATCTATGCAATAATAGTACCATGACGGAATGTAAGGAAAAACGTGAATTTTCATTTTTTCCGTGGTCGCAGTTACAGCAATATCAAGGAAGAAACAAACGGCATGAAAACAAATGAGTAACTAACTTGGAAAAGAAATGTCATAGCTTTAATATAAACTCCATTTGAAGTCGAATGCATGATATCGAACATCAAACTAGCCAGTATTGGAAAACGGCAATTAATATATAATATTAACCTATCTACACATTTAACCACTTATTTAATGACTAGCGTTATAAATATAATACTTTATTTTATACAAATTTAACCACTAGTTTAATAAGTAACGTTATAAATATATTTTGTTTAATGTAAATAAAATAAACGAATTATCATTTTATTTTATCCTGAAAGCATATAGCAGCCGTAAAATATTAATATGTAAATATAAATACGCAGTTAAATAGGACACATATGAAAAAATGTTAACACTGCCATTAAATTTTGTCATAAGGGTTGTTCGCGAATAATGTCAGAACTGATTGTTTTGATGTTTCCTTCCCTTTACACACCCCAATGGAACATGGCTGATGGTAAGGCCTAACTAATTCAAGTATTGGCGCTTTTCACATCACTCTGAGGAGTTAGGGGTGAATGAGTGCTCCCATACCATCAAAAAGGGGGAAGATATATCGGGGTGGTTAAACTATATGAGAAACTGGTTCCAATCGTACTCTTATAGGAAACAACTGCAATGAGTACACATAAATTCACGATCTTATTTTAAGTTACTAAAACATTGTGCAAAACGAATTAATTTTATTTATTTAATTAACATTAATTATAGAAGTCTCACAGAAACAATGCTATTTACTTACTTACCATCAGCCCGTTTCCCCGTGAGTGTAGGCAGAGAGGATAGAGCGTCACACTCTTCTGTCCTGACATACAACTCTCGCTTCATCCACATTCATACATCTTGGCATGCAAGCTCGCCGGTTGTTGAAGCTTCTAACTGGACCATCTTCCAGTATCTGGAACAAAGTTATTTATATGGGAAACATGTATAGAATCCTTTATAGAGTGGCCACAAAATGACGACCTGTATTAGCTGGTTCAAGTGATATCATATTTATTATTATATTGGTAGTATACATCGGAAACGATAATGTATACCGCAATATAACTTTCGAGGCTGGTGTGCATCGTAATAATACAGATATTACCCCTATTAAATATCCTATTTGTATTACCCCTGCAGTTTTTCTCATACTAGATAGTATCCATCAAGAATCCTTCTTATTGGATTGACTGTAGTGGGTACTATTAGGATACAAGATTTTGAAGTGACTCATTCAACTCACTGGGAAAAATTATGGACAACATTTGCCGACCATCTCGTGCTCCTTAAGTTAGTTAACTATAAATACATCAGCAATCATTATCATCAACTTTTCGTCTCCGGAGCTTTAAGACAATTCGCCGCAGTAACAACATCTATCAAAACAACCCCATCACTAAGATTTGCAGGATATATAACCAGCTGTGTCATCGGGACACATAGGTAAATACATACACAACTTCTATTAGCCGCTCTTAATATATTCCGAAACTTCCGGCTTCTGCATATTGACCACATTTTGTTTTTGTGTTTACCTGCCGTATGACATTATTTTCTATAATAATTTAATATTTTTTCGTCGCTAGCAACCTCCTCTGACTATTTGACTATTAATATTTTTCTAATGTGCTTTTTTTTATTATAAGTGTTTATTATAATATACTCTTAATTAGAGAGTTGACACTTTTTTTTTATATTTAATGTATGCATTATCTACGTCTTCTTGTGTAGGTACCTATCTCTTTAATTAAAAGAAGTAAACATTGTTTACATTTACATTTAAAAAATATATGCAGGGTTATTTGGAAAACATTAATAACCTCGCAGGACTATATTCCTGTTTTGATTATAAGTCGAAAATGTTCGAGCAGTCATGACCTAATATTAAATGTTGCATTTTTATGTAATATCAAATGTTGCATTTTTTTTTTCATTATTTCGGAATTTGAACATTTTCGACTCATAATCAAGGCAGGAATATAGTCCTGCGAGGTTATTAATGTTTTTCAAATAACCCTGTATATTTAGGTATATGTCGCGTTCTCGATAGTGATGTGGAATTTTTTAAAATTTATAATACGCTGAAACCTCTTCAAGAGTAATGTGACCAAGACTAAAGTTGTTATATATGAGAATTACCCCTTAAATGTTGTTTGTGTTGTCAGTGGCGCAACAGCCCTGTTGTGCCCTAACCTGCTCAAGTAACTGTCTTCATTACGAACTGTCTTCCGCTGCCATTCTCCAGTTCATGATGTCAATAGCACGCTCATCCTGGGCAATTTTCATTCTTATTTTTAGAGGACTGTGTGCTGATCTTCGAACTAACAATTAGTGAATGTAGCTACCTATTAATCATATGTGAGTTGGAAAATTCAGTGAACCCAATATTGTCTAAATTATTAAGATAATACCGCTGAGATGAATTGGTTACTTTTTATTGGATACAACTACCAGCGAATGAAGTTTTGGATTCTACTGGCCGAAGGAGTTCTCAAAGACCCTGACTGCTTAATAATGGACCAGTAATAATTTTTCATACTCCTTACTAAGTAGGTACTCAGCATGCAAATACATGCGTGAGAATCGGCTTTAGGAGTCTTTTGTAGGTACATGTATCTAAATCTTTATTTTCTGAAAATTTTGTATATTCTATCAATAAAGTTACTTATATGGAATATTTATAATTCATTCGCTTAAATATAAGTCAAATTAAATGACAAAAAACTTACAAAAAAATACAGCTATTTTTCAAATTTCTACAAGGTTTTAATAATTTTATTTAACTTATATCAAAGCGAATAAATTTTTAATATATCATAAATATAAGTTACCCACTGTACTGAGCGATTTACTTAAGAGAGAAAAAAATTGACTCGCTTTAACCCGTCAAAAATGACGTAGGTGCTTTAACATATCGATTCATAAGGAATAAATATGCAAAATTTGGGTAAGACCTATCAACGGTGTAGATTTGTATAGAAAATGTATCGTGGATAGAGGGCCGAGTAAAAAAAATGTTTAATTATTAAAAAACCAATGAAAAAATATTTTTAAACGAGTTGCGGACATTACAGGAAGTAACGGACGGACAGATAACGAAATTATTATTATTGGATTTATATTCATGTACTTCTGATTCCGATTACCTACAACTGACTACAATGTTCTCTTGCTAGGCGCACCGCGTAACACCAGTGACGGCTGACGTTTGAAAAGTAGTTATAGCAACTCAATTATAATAATTTCATTATCTGTCCGTCCGTCCGTCGTAACTTCGTTCGTCACTTCTTTATAAGTAGTAGTAAATATTTTTATTTTTTTAAATAAATAAATACTAATTCTTTGGGAACCGACATGTAAAAGTGCCGTCATTTTTGACGGGGAACAGCTCGTATATACCTATATATAGAAGGAATACACTAATGCTAATATTATAAAAATATTATTTTAAGTGTTTTTTTTATTGTATATTTTTACAGAGAATTAACTATTTGACAAAATAAGACAAAACTAGATACAGAAAAAATATATGTAACAGTTAAAAATGGTTACCAAAATCTTTTACAAATGATAAATCTTTTCTCTTTTTCCATCTTTTTTATAGAAAAAATAGAGATGCGAACACTGAATGTATGTCGCATCAATATAGGTAGGTATTCCTAATATTTTTAAAATAAGGCAAACGCTTGTGCTATGAAAATAGGACTAACTTGCTGTTGTTCTGGAATAGGGTACGAACTGCCGACCACTAACAAGATTTGGTACTAAACGAGCGTCACGACCACTAAACCAACAAGCGCATGCGTCGTAGCCTACGTAGGTAAAAATATTGCGTTGACAATGCAGTAGGTACGAATCTTGTCCATAAAAATGAAGTGGTACAGAATGTATCGATGGAACGTCTTACTAACATCACTAAATTCTCACACAACTTATTTCTAAAAGTAGTGGTTAAAAAAAGAAAAAGAGGTACGTATCTCTAAGGTAGATCTAATATTTTTTATGATTAATATCTTGTGTTAAATAAGGACATGCCTAATATGTTTCAAATAGAAAAAATTGTTTCGAAAATATCAATCGGAATGGAAATTTTTACATCGTTTCGAAGTTTCGCCATATCTTCTCGAAGGTTCTGACGTCCTGTTTTACGTCTTCTCGATGATTCTTGATGTCCATCTTGGTGGCCTCCAATTCTTAAGCTCCTTGATGCACTTGAATTTGAAACATTTCTTTCGCGCGTTCCTCCTTTTCCCCTAGGCGTCTCCTGTTCCTCCTTCTCATCTTGACGCCTGCGCTCTTCTTCTTTCTTCTGCTCTTGACGCCTGCGCTTCTGCTCCTACTTTTTTTGTTGACACCTGCGCTCTTGTTTCTCCAACATCTTCATTATTGCGTCCATCCCTCTGGTTGCCATTTGATCCTGTCAGCCAAAATCTTCCCGCCAAGTTCCTTAAATTCTCTCGAATCCCACTTCTGATACCAGTTATCATGGGACGTGACTATGGGAGGCAAATAAAAACACTGGAAATTAATTATCGATTTATTAATTATTTTAACAAATTCATAAAGTCACTGCGCACGAATATGTATTAAAACACTATTCATTGATTCACACTGTTTCTCAATTAAGCACTCGTCTATGAAACCTTTATTATCGAACGTAAATACTATTAATTCGCTCAGTTATCCGCGACTGGTTACAACGTTCCATCTCCAACGCCGCAACAACGGTAGAAACGTTAAAATAAACATGAACCGTCGCGGCACTAGCCCCGATTTTTATACGAAACACATTTGTTTTTCGAATCTTCGAGAACATCCTATACATTTCTAGTCTTTTGAGAATGTACCGACTGTATAAGGATATACGAACAAGGATTATATATTTCTCTCGAAACTCGAGAAGATTACGGCAGCGTGCACATTGCCTTCGAGTCATGGATATTTGCCAGTAAAGGTCGGAATGCATCAGCCGGAAAATCTGTTCTCCATACTAATTACAATGGACAACTAATGACTTGACACATTCCGCATTAATTAGTAATAAAATGACAAAACGTAAGTAGACTTATTAGTTGAAAATATGTCTGTACCTATATTTTATATGGAGAATAGAGTATTTTAATGTTAACCTTTATTTACTTACTTACCAACACGCCGTTTCCCCGTGGGGGTTGGAAGAGAGGATAGAGCGCCGCACTCTTCTGTCCTGACATACAATTCTCGCCTCATCCACATCTTCGCATGCAAGCTCGCCGGTTATTGAGGATTCTAACGGGACCATCTTCCAGTACCTGATTAATCTGTTCATGCCATGTCTTCCGCGGTCGCCCTCCCTTTCTGGCGCCATCAACACTTACATTAAATATCTGTCTTATCATTATTTCCTTATTCATTCGCTCAACATGCCCAAACCATCTGAACGACCCTTTTTTAATTATATTAGGTCCTTACATATGAAATTGGCGTTTTGCCGTACTGGCAAATTTGATCTCAAATATCTTCTCTTTGGTTAGGAATTCCAAATCCAAATTTATACAGCTATTTACTCATGTATTTGTGTTTTGAAAATTATAATTCATTTGTTTTTTCCTCAATTGTTTTTTTCTTTGCGTCACTCAGTTTACAAAATGAAAAACTTGAAATATCGCGTTATTTACGAGTACGAGTTCCACCGTGGCACCAGTGCTGCAGAAACGGCTCGAAGGATTAATGATGTGTATGGCGACGGTGCCGCAAAAGAAAACACAGTGCGTTTTTGGTTCCAACGTTTTCGTTCTGGAAATTTCGACCTGCAGAACAAGCCCCGTGGACGGCCGGAGACCAAAGTTGATAATGAAGAATTGAAGGCTATTGTGGAAGCGGATCCATCGCAAACCACATCCGAGTTAGCTGCAGGCTGCGGTGTTAGTGATAAAACTGTTTTAATCCACTTGAAGCAAATTGGTAAGGTGAAAAAGCTTGAAAGGTGGGTACCTCACGAATTGAGTGAAGCAAATCAACAAACGCGCGTTGACTGCTGCGTTGCATTACTCAACCGGCACAATAATGAAGGGATTTTAAATCGAATCTTTACCTGTGATGAAAAGTGGATCCTGTACGATAATCGGAAGCGCTCATCGCAATGGCTGAGCCCTGCCGAACCAGCCAAACCATGCCCCAAGCGAAAATTGACTCCAAAAAAGTTACTTGTGAGCGTTTGGTGGACTAGTGCTGGTGTCGTTCACTACAGCTTTCTTAAATCTGGCCAGACGATTACGGCAGATGTCTATTGTCAGCAACTGCAAACCATGATGGAAAAGCTAGCTGCTAAACAACCGAGGCTGGTTAATCGCTCTAGGCCACTGCTGCTTCATGATAACGCTAGACCACACACTGCACAACAGACGGCTACCAAATTAGAGGAGCTTCAATTGGAAGGTCTAAGACATCCACCGTACTCTCCGGACCTTGCCCCAACAGATTACCATTTTTTTCGAAATTTGGATAACTTCTTGCAAAGGAAAAAATTCAACTCCGATGGGGCAGTCCAAACCGCCTTCAAAGATTTTATTGATTCCCGTCCGAATGGTTTTTTTAGTAAAGGGATCGATGAACTACCTATGAGATGGCAAAAGTGCATAGATAGCAATGGTACATACTTTGATTAAATAAATATATTATAATAAAAAAAAATCGGCTTTATGTTCCTCCCATACTAAACGCCAATTTCATATGTAAGGACCTAATATTAATTATGCTAAGATCAGCTTTGCACTAATTCCTAATATCTTCATTCCTTACTTTATCATAAATGGATTTGCAACACATGCGTCTAAGGGATCTCATCTCCACTGCATTCAGTCTACCTTCGTTCCTCTTCTGCTAGCTCCAGGCTTCACTTCCATACATCATTGTTGGTACCAGAATTCCATTATGTACCGCTAGTTTTGCCTCGGTAGACATATTTCTAAAGCCCAGTTCACTCTCCTCTCGATATCTTTCTTAACATTCCCTCTTCCATCGAACATACTTCCCAAGTACACAAACTCTTCTACCTACTTGTTTCAAACATTCATTACCTACTGGTATTTCACACGTTATCCTACTTTAAAAATCTATATAAAAAAACAATTTTACAGGAGAGCTGTTAGGTTTAACATACGAAATTAGCCTAATTGTAGGCTTTCACGTCAGTTTTTTTCTCTAAAAAAGTAGAAATATTTTATTTATTTTTTATGTACATACCTACCTACAAAAAAGACAAAAATGCATTTTTGGTGTGTGCCCAAGTCTACGTAGGGACCATCGATATGTTCCTTACTATCCTCTCCTCGCTAAACCGTAATAGTAGGTACCTAACTGAATTAGATCTTAAATATTATCAATGTATTGAGCAGCCCACGGCCGGAGCAGCCGTCACTGCGGCCGGCGCACACCACACCTACTGCATACATGATTTCGTGCTGATTCACGGTGCATCACGCGAACTGCAAATGTCTACTGCTAATCCCGCGCGCGACCGGCCAATGGGGAAGTCCACTGGGATATACCACCTCGATACACTTCGATATCGGCTCCGCGCCCCCTCCCCGCGCCCCGCGGCCACTCCCCGCCAGCGAGCAGGCCCCGCCCAGCGCTCTCTGCGCGTATGCGCGCGCGAGAGGGAAAGAGAGGGGTGTCCGCGGCACGCCATTCTGCACCTTGAGGCCCCCGTGATGCGGGCGGTTATAGCACGGACAGTTTGTAGAGGAAAAGTTTTGGGAGACCCGTAGGTTTGAAAGTTTTCGCGGATTTTAAATGAAGAAAAAACGGTCGATTTCTAATTTTTTTTTGCAAAACATCGTAATTTATTTTTCGTGATAAAATAAAAGAAAATGTAATTAGGTACGCGTAACTTGTAATATAAGATTATTGGCCTAATATATATTTTTTTAATTATATAAATCATTTTATGGACCTAATATAAAATAAATAAAAAAATAGATAAATAATAATTCTTATTGAAACCAAAATATCATATACGTGGGTAGAGATTAGTCAAAATCATGCACAAAAACTAAAACACAAGAATAACCCATTTGAAGATCCCAGCCATTTATTATTTATTTATTTATTTGTTTGGAAATATTACAGATAAAAGTAAGTGATATATGTACCTATATTTAATAGTGTAAATTGACACTATTGAACATGTTAACTTATATCCTAGCATATTTCACATATGCACAGTAATTTTAATTACAGTAATTTTGAAAAATACAAAGATAATAATAATAAAAGTCAAACATAATTAAATAAATAACAATATTAAATATTAAGATAAGTGTAACATTATTTGTATCCAGCACGCAACACTGAATTAATGTCAATCAATGTTATGCTTTTAAAAAAAATGAAGCAATCTTCAACACAACAAAAAAATTGACAATTAAGCACATACAAAAAGTATGGTAAACATTGGGACACTTATTACATCTCATATAAAAATAACGTACCTAATCTGATTTCTAATGGATATGTTAAATATTGCTGTGTTTGTTCACCTCTTATATAAAATCAAATAAAAATGGAGCTTCAGAGTAAAGAGTTAAAGACTTATTTTATATTTTCCATGGAGTATCAGAGTTATTTGAAGATCTTTTACTAACTTTTCTATGGAATATCGGCTGTAAAGACCCGATCGAAATTACTCCATAAATCTAAAATTCAAATGCACCAGCCCCACAACAATCACAACACCATAAAACTCGAGTTAAAACCGCCAGTTAAACAAACCGCTTTACGCCGCCCTATTAAAAGGCAGTAAATCACATGGCGCGACCTCCGCCATAGGAAAGTCGCTCCTTAATGTTATAATTCATAATAACATAATATGCAGCGAGCTTCGCCACTCAGGCCCTCTTCAGAGCCATAAATTAGGGAGAGCCAGCCGGTGGTTACCGGGCTCGGATCCCGACTCCCGGATCCCGGAATTAATGGGTTTTATTGCTAAATTATTGACTTCACTGCATTGTTGATGGGTGTTTGATTTGAGGAAATGCTCTCAATCGTTTGCGAAGCGGACGTACGTGCATTTTTGTTACTTAACACTTCATTATTTAGTGATTTTTACGCACACACTATAGTGCAGTAAGATTTTCCCATTCAGCATAGAAGCAACACTGATAGAAAATTGATTTATGATATTGAATGCAAAACAAAATAGGAGAAAATATATTAAAATTAAAACTTATATAAATAATCATTTAAAAATATAACAAGACGTGTAGATAGGTAGGTACTGAAGAATACCCCATCAATAATGAGGAGAAATTATTAATTTTCTCTTGACCAGACAACATCATTCCTGAACACGCAATCTGATTTTAACAACTGCGGTAACTTTGTAAGAAGCCTGCGTATAAATATTTAAAAAATGAATATATTATATGGGCGTTCATTTATAAAATAAATAGGTACATGCAGATCGTCCTAAAAAGATCCCTGCAATGGTTCGATCATGTGAGCGAGGAGGGGATGATAAGATAATAAAAGAAGTGAATGAAAGCAACAAGATAGGAGGATATCCATGAAAGACGATGAGAAGATGTATAAAAATGAACGAGCTAAGATTGGTGTGTGTCAGGACAGAAATGGCATAATGGTAAGTACTTATACTAAGTTAAATATCAGGCATTGTGGTTTATGAATAACAACAAAATTAATACAAACACATATATAAATACACACATGTAAGTATTTAAATGATATGGGGTATCGAATTAGATTATTATTGAGAAGCAAGTACCTACCTAGATAGGATACGCAATCGTCAGTTGAGTTATATTATTCTAAATTGTATTCCCGGCTCTAATATATGAGAGAAATCAGCGTGCTACAAAATAGTTATCAACCTTAGTAAAAATCACAAACTTACTCAAATGCATTATTAATAACTACATAATTAAATGCAATTTAATTGTTTCAGACTTACTTACCCGTAATAACTAACTGATTTTCCAGTGTATTTTAACCCAAAAATACAATTCTATAGGTAAATGTGCCAAACTGAAATTGGATCATTAACGAGAAGCCTTTTTTATAATATACTTAAGGACACTCATAATTAATTTATTGATCAATGCGGAAATAATTTATTGCAAAGTCCTGACTCCATACTTAATATTATTAATTCGAGATTAATCTTTTGTGCTATGAGGCGTGCATTTACCTACTTCATATACCACCAACTACTTAATCTTGTAATTATGGTTAATCACCCTTAATTCCAGGATCGTCCAGGATTTAAAATATAAAATATAGTTTATTATATTTTTATAATTATGTCATTTTTTATTATATCCTACCCATAAATACACATGAAATATTTAGTTAATTTTTTTAGATGACTTTTTAATTAAATTATTTTAAAGAAGATACCTATTTAGTTATTTTTCACAATCAAAGTAGGTATACACTATTCCTCTCTATGAAGCTGAAAACTTTATTAGGCCGTTAGCACGTAATGCCTCAAAATAATCCGAATATATCATTTTCCTTATTACACTGCACTTCACTGAATATCTTTACAGTTTTTATTATTTTCCGGCAAATGTCCTGTCTGTTCAAACCCATAAACTACTCAAAATAAAAAGGAACGTCACAACCGACTCGCGTGACCGCACTGCTGCGAGCTTTTCCAAGCGGTGGTACCAATTTGATCCACATAATGATAGATTAGTTGCACAGCGTCGATGGTTCTTTATTTTCTAGCCGCCTATAAAACTGATCTAATCATAAAAATCCTAAACTAACCATCGGGCACTGAAAAGCAAAGCCTTGTCAATCACGCTCGCGTCGAGCGACAGCCCGGGACGGGATCGATTCTTTCGATTCAGCGCGCACTATTTGTATGTTAGAAAGGCCCCCCATTCGACTTGTTGCCGCCCGGCCTATATACACGTGGTTTTCGTCTGCACAAGAACAGTTGAACGCCGACGATCGCACGGCGCGGGTCACGTGACGGCCGTTACGTCATCCTCTGACATTCTGTCACTCGTCTTCGGTCCTCCGAAGAGGTTACACCTATCCGCGGACCTCCTCTCGCGGGGGCGACAGTCAACACGAAGTGTAAATAAACAGTGTATACGCCCGAAAAAACATTTAAACCATTTCAAAAATGTGATTTCATTTATTTTCAAAAATAATCTTGACAGTTGTTAAAAATGTATTTTATTATTTTACGGAAATTTTAATTATATTTTCCGCGATTTTCACGCTGTGTCATAAGTTTTCTTTTGAGTCCGCACTGCCGAGCCGTGCGCGGTAAACATTGTACGATTGAAATATGTGTACCCATCCGCAAATTTTTCGCAAACATCCATGGGAAATCTTAAGACAGAGTGTCGAAAATTGAAGAAGAATAATCCACCCTTCGTGAAGTAACAGTTGAATGTTTTGTGAAATAATCCTCTGACATTAAACCGTGAAGGGATAAATCATCGAAAGGGTTTACGATTGCGAAAACACCCGTGTCATTTGAATGAAACCGCGGCATTGGCGATGACGTACATGACCGAAAATCTCACGCGTTAAATTTAAATCGCGCAATGGTTTGAAGCTTAATATATTAAGTAATTTTAAGCCGTATCGTAGAAAATTAAATTTTAAAAATTGGAAATTGCTTTCGGCGCTGTTTCGAGTCGTTGCAGGACAATACAACAGAAGTCCGTAAATCTCGAGGATTCGGAAATAGAACAAACGGCTAGGAGAGCAACAGTTTGCGGAACGAAATAGGTCGCATTTGGGTTCATTGTAGAGATTTCTCGGGTCATAAACGCCCCCTCGCCGGGAACACGTGGTCTCCCCGGAGAAGACGTAAATCAAAATATTCCGACATATTGCAGCGGTCTGGGGCCTGCCTCGATGTGCGCCAATTACTACACAACCGGTGACCTATGAATGAGCTGGAAGGAGCGTAAATCATCCGCGACAAATTCGTCGAGTCTTAAAAAATAAGAAATTAATTTTAACGGGTGTTTAAAAAACGATCGCGAGAAGTTTGGTCGCCACATTGGACATCGCGCGATGAAACGTACGAGTTATTTATTAAGTGCGCGAAACGGCGAAAATTTCTAATAGTTCATAGGCCTTTAAAATTAATATTAGGATATTTTCAAAAGTGTTTTAGATTCAATTTTAATCGCAGTATTCTTAGACTTAGAAAATGTATACGTTGAAAGCCGATAATCTCGTTTTTGGAATAGATTCTAGCGGAGTTTCTTAGAAACATAATTAGAGAATAATTAATGTACCGGGAGAACAGCGGGACAGTGGTCGTTTATATAATAAAAGTCATCGTATTAGATTATTTATGGCCGGAGAACTGAAGCAAAGACTGCGGAGGAAATATGTTTGTGATTTCCGTGTGAAAACGCAAGAAAGAAGAGAAAAGAAGAATCAGGAGCGAATCGAGGAAATTCCCCGCGAACTGCGCGCGACACGCCGGATGAGTTTCTTCGCCGGAGGATCTCGCGCGAGATAGGAAGCGCCGGTCGAGCGCAAGAAGCCATCGCGGCTGCTTTTTTGATCTAGAAGACATTACGCGCGGCCTACAAATGAACGACTTGAACTACAACGCGGGCATGAGCTCGTACCAGTTCGTGAACTCGCTGTCGCAGTGCTACGGGGGCCAGCAGCCCGGGGCGGCCGCCGGGAGGGGGCCCGGGGAGCCCGCCCTGCCGGCCCCCGGAGCGGACTACTACAGCCCCGGCGCGGGCTACCCGGGCGGCTGCTACTCCCCGGGCCAGGGATACCAGCAGTACCCGGGGGCGCAGAGCCTGGCCGACTACACGCAGCTCCAGCCTCGCTCCTCCGCGCTGTCCCCCGCCCTCCTCCCGCCGGCTCCTCCGCCGGTGCCTCCGGCGTGCAAGTACGCCGAGTCCTCTTCCTCGGCCGGGGTGGCGTCTCCGCAGGACCTGTCCACGGCCGGGCCGGGGCGCAGCTCGCCCCTGTCCGCGAAGCCTCCGCCCGCGACGCCCCTAGCCTCCCCCGCGGACAAACCCTGCACCGTGTCCAGCCCCGCCTCCAGCACCTCCAGCACCTCGAGCCAGGAGCCGGGAGCGGCCTCGTCGGGGAAGAATAGCAAGGGAGGATCCAGCGGAGGGAATCCGCCTCAAATATATCCGTGGATGAAGCGAGTGCATCTTGGTACAAGTAAGTTCACCGATATTTCCTTTTCTCATTTGCATTAGCGATGATCCATCTTGCGTTCTCTAATAGCGAATATCTTTCGCGATCTTGCCCATATATACACTTCGTGTCTGATCTCATCTATTTGTACGTAATTACGTTTTTATGATAAATAAGATGATGAGGTATGCAAACAAAGAGAAAAGGTATTGGTTTTCCAGGGTAGGCGAACCGTGAAAAGAACATGCTTTTTTATTGATAGCAATTTCTCAATATTTTTCTGCCACAATGTACTAAACCTCATGTATATATAGAGTATATAAAGGGTCAATAATAAATTATTACTACGCTTATGAAAAATTTCCGAAAACATTAGTACACAAGTACACCTAATTCTAAAATTTTTTACATACATTTATTTCTAACAAGAAGGAATTATGTAAGTGGCCGATTCACCATCATAATTGACAAAATAAATTTTCCATCATAGCTTCATTTCATCTCATTTTTGCTTGCCTGAAAACATCCTCCCGGTCAAATCCAAATCCCTCTTTATATCCACCCTCCCCTCCACATAACTCTTTCACCCAAATCCTTTTTTCAGGAGTCTTCTGTAACATCTAGAAGAAACTCTCGTTTCATATATCTTTTTCACCCTTCTTCATATATCTTCATTAGGTAATTTAGGAATCTCCGCAAAATTTTATGCAATGATAACAATTGAAAAATGTACTTTTTAAATTTATTTTTCCTGCATTATACTGAATGAAACACTGAACTGAACTACAAATATTATAGAAAAATACATGCATTAAATGCGTAGGTACACCTTTAACAAGGCAATATTTAAAACAATTCCACCCTGGCAACCAAGTTATGAAAAGAAAAGTCTGTAGATCTTTTACATTTTTTATTTCAAAGAAGCTCACGTAATGTGTGTCTAAATTTAATTTAATTTAATTTGTATGTTTAAAATCTTGTCTTAATAAATTAAGTACGAGGATTCATTAAATATACCATTGAAATCATATTCTTTTGTACTTCATCGAATTGTTTCATAATTTTATGACTACTTCAATTTTTTTTTAATTTATATAAAATGCAAATATATAATCTCATCAAAAATAATTCTAGAATAAGAAAAGCATAATTTTTAAAAATCTATCAAGCAACTCTAACAGCATATTAGCTTTTTTTAAATCGTGATCTGTGTAACGTAGGTTCGTACCTACAGGGTTAACTTGAAATAGATTAGTTAGCAAAAGTAAACAAGTATTAATCTTTGTATATAAGTATATACAAAGGAGTTTGAGATAAGATAAAGTATTTATTTATAGTAGGATAATAATTTAATATATAAGTATGTGTAGTAAAAATTTAGAATTATCATGGGTTTTGTAATAATAATTCTGTCCCACTGAAAGTTCATAAAATATTAGTTAATATTTTTGCCCGATCCTAATGTGTCATTATATTAAAATTTTATTTAAATTTTCTATGAATATTTAAGCAACGCAACATATCAGTACATCGTAGAGATCTTTTTCTCAGTAACCCTCACCAAATTTCTTATTTTAAACACTTATTTTATTTTGAATAGCCAACACAATAATTCGTAAAAGAATAAAAACGAATTAAAAGGTACACATTTTCACTAATAATATGTAATAAATAACCTACATACACAGAAAAATATTTGATGAGACGGCACTGAAAGATCACTCCATTTCACTACTCTTTCTCCTCTAGTTCAGCGTACAGAAGAGAGAGAAAAAATCAAATATGTATATAATAAAATAACAGTGGCACTGCAATCATAGAAGGACGAAAACGTATACCTATATATAAATCATGTGATGATATTACATCAGTTTCATGAACTTAAAAAAAAGGTTGCCCACCATTTTATATTATGCACAAAGTAATAATATTATAGACATGATTTGGTATACATATATACATATATTTGTATACTATGTACTCGTGCTACATAGATACGATGGTATTTCAGAATCTGAATAATATTCATAATACGTCGATTCATATTTATCTGCCCATCTATCAAAAAGTATATTGAACGAGACGAACTTAATTGCGTGAATTAATTAACTATGTGCATATTAATAAAGTTATCTACATACCTTGCAATAAATGTAAATTCATTAACCATAAAAAAATACATTAAAAATAATAACTAACTCTAATAGAGGAAAATTTTTGAGTACCTATCTATTATTATTTTCTTTTTTAATTACACAATTTTCATTGTTGATACAGCTAGAGAAAATATTAGAATAAACAAATTGTGATAGCTAATTATTTTTGAAGTTTTATATACTACTAAAGAATATAATAATTTATTTGGATTAATCACTACGTATTAAAAATACTTATTCTTTTTTTCTGGTACTATAATTTTGCATTCGAAGAATCTGAAAAATAAACGACGTATATCCGTGTATCTATAAAATAGTTATAACTTTATCTTGATGTATGGAAATTGTTTTGAGATAAATTTTAAAATTAAAGGTAAGTACTGTAGGTAAAATATAAAGGAAATGCCATCAGCAAAACACGCGAAACCTTATAATATTATATTTATCAGTAAATATTGCACACTGAAAATCTTCAAAAAACTATTTCGATATTCATATTTAGCGTTTTTTTGCATTGCCTGAGATACAAAATTAGTTAAAAAATTTAATAGAAGTGAAAGTTTCCATTGTTCTGAGCAGAACTTTAAAAAAATAGAAATACGAACACGGAATGCGTATCACATCAATATTCTTACTAAGCTAAAAGTTTGTGCTATGAAAATAGG
>JADDOH010017624.1:0-20096 GCA_016648135.1 Agrypnia vestita
TAATTTTTCTATTGTGTGTGCGGATCTTCGACGCATCTGTGCAGTGCCGGTGCGATAAATTTTCACCCCCCCCCCATAGGGTATTTATTAATTACTGTGATTTTATATAATTTCCCTAGCTTTGTCCGGTAAGAAGAAAGCGGAGGAAAGTTGCCTGGCAAGCCCGTATTACAAGCCTCAATATGATATTCCAAATAAATACATATTTTTTAGTTTAAAAAATGTTACTTACTTACTAGAAAAACTTCGCATTTCTATTGTACCTACTTTTCATATTTGCTTCGGTACATATATGATGCATTTGACACGATCATATGTCTTCGAATAAACAAATATTTCACCAATTGTTACTTTTTGTAAATGCATTGAAGATGGCATTTTTCTTTCGACGATTTCAGAGAGCCATTCCAGTTTAAATTTATCGCAGGATTTCTTCTTAACGGTCGCCACATCCACTCCTTTTCGACATTTTAAGGGGATGAATTTTATATAATTAGTAGGTAAAATTGTATTATTCGACTCATTTCTCCGAAAGCGTGCGAAAGAATTGTGCATGTATTGTTTCATGCATTCGAGCAAAACTAAAATCTGGCAAAGGAAACTTTATTTTATAATATTGACTGTGCGGAGTGTAAAACATGTGTGTGGAGACATTTTGCTAGGTGAACGCGCGCACACGCGCACACCTTACAGGGAACGTTGATATTGAATATCAATATATCGATATTTTTCAAACAATATCGATATATTGATATTTTTTACCCATCCCTAGTTTAGTTTCAAGCTATGTATTCACTATGGAACAAATTGCCCCTCAACATCACGCGTGGCATAGAGTCTACGTGACGTTGCAACGTCGCGCACTGTTCCGCGACGTCGCGCACAACATACGTTACCCAACTCGCACGGTACCCGAGCGAGCTTACGGCGACATCATGCTTTGCGTCAGTACCACGTGGTAAGTGAGTGAAAAATAAAATGATGTGAGGGCCAACAGCGTTCCTTAATATTGTCTTGCTTGGCTATGGAAGGCCCGATTATTTGTAATAATTGTCAAAAACAGTTGTTGTTATTCGAGAGAAATTGGCAAAAGATCCGTCAGACATTCGAAGATCGCATAGAATATCCATCCTTCTTTCTCTTTGCAGTAAATAATTTCACACCCACCACCCTTTTCTCCTCTTACGTTTCGATAACTCGTTAAAATAAATAGATAGAATAGATCGGGCGACATTTCCGTGACAAGTGATATGTGAATCCCGGTGTGTACACGTCAAATGACCGCGTCATTGTCCTCGAAACATGAGCGTAGATGTTGATGCGACATGCCGCTCGGAATGTTTCGCGATTTGTCCCCTAGTGAATACATGGCTTCAGTTTGTTTCCGGCCGTTCCGGCGTCATGCCGCGAGTGCTGGGTGCGACACCGCAACAGATGACAGCTGACAGATGTGACATGCGAACACAATTGAATGCCGTCTGCCATTTTGAATAAAATATTTGACATATTATGCAATGTCATGCAAAAACCGTAGTTGAAAAAGCTGATCCTTCTAAAGTATAATTTTATAACGTGTATATGAATATATACATATAATATATTTATATAAAATCTTTAACGCGTGCAATATCATATAAAACATTGCTTAAGCAGGAAATAAAAATAAACGCACAAAAGAGCTTTAAAAATAGTATCCTATAACCGTATAAAAATATGCTTTTCAAACATGCGAATAGTACACTAGCGAAGGGAAAAACTACATTTCAAAATGAAGACTACAACACACACACGTTCACCAGTTTGAAGACTACAAAGTGTACACTACAATTGTAGTAAAAAATACTTGAAGTGAAGTAATTGTAGTACTACGAAATGAAGTGAAGTAATGAAGTAATTGTAGTATTAATGAAGTGAAGTAATGTAATGAAGTAATTGTAGTATTAATGAAGTGAAGTAACGAAATGAAGTAATTGTAGTATTAATGAAGTAAAGTAATGTAATGAAGTAATTGTAGTATTAATGAAGTGAAGTAATGAAATGAAGTAATTGTAGTATTAATGAAGTAATTGTAGTATTAATGAAGTGAAGTGTAATGAAATGAAGTAATGTAGTACTAGTGAGTTAATATTTTTTTCCCAAATAAAAATTTGGCGAGCTAAAAAAAAAAAAATGTCAGCGAGAAAAATATTTAAGATAAATTGACGATATTTTCTCCACAGTAACATTTGGCGACCTAACAAAAAAAGAAAAGGTCGCTAGCCAGATTTCTTCATTTGATTCCAAAAAATTTTCAAACCATGGGGGGGGGGGTTGTTACAGTTTCCAGAGATTTCTTCATATATCTACATCAACTTTCCAAAAATTTCACGTAAAAAATGCACTATTTAAAGTATGTTTCTCATACTTTCGATAACTTTGAAGTGTATGTACTTTGTAGTGTTCGCTTTGAAATGAAGAGTACTATTTGAAGTTTATACTTTCAATAACTTTGGTGTTTGTAGTTTGTAGTGTGCACTACACTTCAAAATGTGCGAAGTGTGCACTTCAATGTAGTACTACATTGTAGTAGTGAGTACAGAGCGGACCCATTACTATAGTACACTCGAAAATCGTAGTAAGACTCATGCGGTGTACCGCAACGTGTATGAGATCTACGGGTAAGCCCATACACGTTGCGGTACGGACCGATCTGCGATATGCGGTGTACCTCTACGGTGCACCGGAGTGTCTATGGCCGCCTTTAACACGGTTTTACAGTACGGCCACTCTATGATGGCACTTTTGACGTTTAGACTTACATGAAGTTTCGTAATTAACGACAGCTAAACATTGGAGGACAAATGCTATACTTTATTGCGCGAACGCCAGAGTAGTGATGTCCATCAACATTAAATATGGAATGAACGAAATGATTCAAAATGTTATAGGATATTGATTGCCTGTATAATATGCGTAGAATACGCAGAATAAGTATTCAAAATAACACAACAAATCTGACAGATCGATTGTGCCCTCTAAATATCTTTTTCTATGGCTTTATTAGAGGGCAAAGAAAACGGCTACAAAACAATAAAAGACGGATCAGACCGGGTGATGTTTTTTTGTCTCTTTTTTTCTGTCATATGTCGCCATATTGTTTAAACTGAGTACAGTTGCCGGCAAACTTCTTGAAATTCTTTGACGTGGTGGGGGAATGCGCAGAAGACGAAATTTGGGTCTCTTTGGTGGAAAGGTAGATGCGCAAACTACCCCCCACTACGCCGTAGAATTTCAAGATGTTTGCCGGCTACTGTAAGCTCTATTTTACCACGTATAAAGTTTTGGTAAAATGCTTTATTATATTGTAGATACTCTAAGGTTTTGACAGTTTTGTTTTAACGTTGTTACGGAAAGAACGAATGTGTGCACGCTGTGATTACGATATTGTTTTTTACCTGGCTTTAGATTTCGGACATTGATACTTTTCTATTTTGAACCCTGCTCGTTAATTTGGACTTTGTTTACACTTTCTGTTTTTTACCAAGTTTTGGATTTCGGACATTGATACTGTTATAAATTTTGACCCCTGCTCGTCAATTTGGACTTTGTTAATGATTTTTGTTTGATTCTAGTCATTATGCCGAAGCACTCAAAGAAAACTATTTTAAACAGTCAGGCACGTGGGTTCGTTGTAAAACTTCGTAATTATTTCGAACGTGAAGCTCAAAATGGTGGGCCATTATTACCGGTGACGTCAGTGCTTGATCGCGTAGCTGATGCGCTTGACATTGGAAAGCGAACTATCATAAGAATTAGCAAGGATAAATTTGGCGACACTGGTATGGATGATAATGTTCTTCGCACGCCAAAAAAGAGAAAACGATCAAAACCAATCGTAGGCATCGATAATTTTGATAGTGATGCCATCCGAAGACATGTGTATGACTTTTATTTACGCAAAGAATATCCAACGAGGGAAAAGTTACTGAAATCACTAAAAGAAGCTGGTTTATTTTTCGGTGGAAAATCTTCACTATCAAAAATTTTGTGTAAGCTAGGTTTTGCGTACAGGCAGTGTAATAAATGCTTTTTTTTTAACTAAGTTAAGTTTTTTTTAACTAATTTAAGATATTAATGGAAAGGAGTTTTAAGTTTTTTTTAACTAATTTAAGATATTAATGGAAAGGAACGATATCGTTATGAAAAGGTGTACTTTTTTACGAAATGTGAACCAAATAGAAGATTGGCAAATTGTGGTGTTTTTGGATGAGACGTGGCTTAATGCCAACCATACAGTTAGCCGTTCTTGGACCGATGATACCGCAGCATCTACGTCTAAAGTTCCAATTGGAAAAGGAGGCAGACTTATAATTTGTCACGCCGAGACCGCTAATGGATTCGTCGAAGGATCCTTGATGGCTTTTGTATCAAAAACCACTGGAGATTATCACGAAGAAATGAACGGAGAAAAGTTTACGGAGTGGTTTACCACAATGTTGTGTAGCCTTCCCGAACCATCTATAATAATAATGGACAATGCCCCGTATCACTCGATGAAGATCGATAAGCCGCCTGCTCAGTCCCAAAAGACAGCTGATATCGTTGCGTGGCTTCAAAAAAATGGCATAGATGCAAATATGGACATGTTGAAAGCGGAGTTACTTCAATTATTAAAATAAAACAAGCCGGCAAAATCACGGTACGTCATTGATGAAATCGCATTGGAATATGGGCACTAAGTAATACGATTACCGCCTTACCATTGCGAATACAACGCAATTGAATTGATATGGACTCAAATCAAGGGATATGCAGCAAGGCATAATACAGAACCTCCATTTACGACATCAAAAATGTTAAAATTATTAGAAGAAGCTTGTCAACGTACAACTCAAACAGACTGGGCTAATGTAGTGAATAGAACCGTGCGACGAATAAAGGAAGATTACGAAAGAGATATTAGAATCGATAATATTTTAGATAATGATATTATAATTAATTTAGGAAATGATAGCAGCGACGATAGTTCAATGGAGAGTGATAGTAATGGGGATGAATCAGATTGAAACATTCAAGTAAATATTTTTATCTAAGAAAAATGTGTTTTTTTATTCTTCTATAACCTTTTTTATGTACAAAGACTTTCTCAACTCACACCGTGCGACGAATTTTTTTTTCGACTGAATTATTTCGTTAATGATTTTAAGTGTGTCACAACACTATTACGATCTGTCAAAAATGCCATCTTAAGATGGCTCGAGTATAGAGAAAATAATAACAATTTGACCAACTTGCCAGACGACAAGTTGTCGAAACCAAGACCAGGAAATACCAACGTTAAAGGTGTAGTTAATTAACAGAAAAAATAACAATTTTTATTTGACAGTTTGAAATTGCATTTCGTTCGCAGACTAGAACACCTTCAACGCCGTCGCTTTGTTTTGAAGCAGTTCAATAATATTTTTCCGGCCATATTCGAACGTCAGGGGGTACCTACTTATTATTCGTTCGCTGGCAATGTTTACCATTCACAAAACGCAAATATAAATATTTGTCGCCGATGCACAAAACAATCATAATTGATGATCGGAAAGAAATACAAACATCCCGATAGGAGTCTTCAAAATTGTTATCGTATTCTATGGCGAAGAGGTCAACAAGTTCAACGATTATTCAATATTTACGGATGTTTGACATCTCTTCACTCTTCATTCAAAATGTCGAACCAAGCGTGCAACGTTCGATGTTCGATTTAAAATGGTTGCCGCCTAATCAATAGCTGTTGTAGCTATAAAAAATAAAACAGATTAACTGTCACGAAACCAAATAAACACGTATCTTTATTAATATAATGAAATTTAAATATCTTTGATGGTTAATTGGGTCAATTGTATCCTTTTCAAGTATTTAAACGAGCCTTAAAGGAAATAAAATTCGGTTCCATTGTAATTTGGTATTTTTAATATATTTATTTATTTGAGATTAAAAAATAAACTACCCAGAAACACAAACATTTAAAAATGTACGTTTAAAATATTACTTATACGAGGTAATTATTCTTAAAATAAAAATAAACGGCAGTTTATAAATAATAATAATAAAGTATTTAAAAGTGAATGAATTATATTCTAACACCAAAATCAAAATTACCTATATTACAACATGAAATTTAAAAGCAGAGTAAATATAGGGTATTTATTGTTTTTTTATTTAATTTGTAGAACTCAATGATTTTTTTTAATGAAAATGAAGATAAATAAAATTAAATAAATATAACAATAAAGTTTTTTAAGTTTGCGAAAAGCGTTATTTAAATAAAACAATAAATTTCAAGAAGTTATACATGTTACACGAAGTTACGGGGACAGACAGACAGAATAGACAGACAGACAGACAATGAAATTATAATAATTGGGATTTTGTCTTTATTTTAGTTTTTAAGTATAACTTAAGCCGCGCGTGCATGAGTAGGGTATATGCACAATTTTTTTATACGTAATTTTACTTTTATCATTGCTAACACCTCTAATAACGCATCCACGTAAACTAAGGTAAGAAAACAGGATATATACAGGTTCCACTTTCATTCTCATTCCTTGTATAGATGTATTAACAATTGACTATATTTATTAGCAGCTTATTACATGTGTTAACAAGTGACTGGTAGAAACCAGCCAGCATGTTATCAATAAAGTCTGTAAATGCAATAATAATGTTATATGTTTTAGGTTTCCAATTCGGACTTCCAGAAACGGTGGACATGATCTTGGAACCAGGAATATGGTGAGCATTTTTTGTATTTTTTCACGAGTCAATCAGTTTTCGGTCACAATTCAATGCCGAAGAACAGAAAATTTGAAAAAAACAATTCAGAGACACAAAATACACATTATTTAGACCAGCTCACGGTGCCTATAAAATTCCGGGAATTAAAGTGACACAGGTAACTGATTTACTGTATCTTATTTAGCCCTATCATAGTATACGAAATATTATAGACAAAATAACAAGACTCCCATTACCCTTACCTTATGACGTTTATAATACTTTATAAATCTGCAAATACCAAATACGACAGAACTTTCCCGTCATCCCAATAAGTAAATAAAATAAATTTTTGCTGTCTATTGAGTTATATTTTATTAATGTATATTATAGATGTTTCACAGAGATGAAACTGTATTTTTTCAAGGGAGAGTAGGTATAGAAGTCTTTTTTTGGTGGCCATAGGACTTACGACTTATCGTAGGTTGGCTTATTGCTTGCCCAACGTAACTTGGCGTGCGGCGAATTTTGAACTAAAATCCGCCCCGCCCGCACCCGGCGGTAACCCCTCGCCCTGTCATTCAGGTCACTCTCGTCTTTGAGCGCGAGCTGTGTCATCTTGATTACCAATATACACTGAATTATTACGTCCAAAACATCCTAAGCAGTCCGGGATGGTGCAAGAACAATTGCCAATGAAGTATTAAAGTTTTGCGAAGCTGAAAAAGCAAATAATGGACCGATATTACCGTCTTCGTTAGTGCTGCCCGACCAAATTTCTGTATTTAATACGACACCGGTCACTGGACATTCTGTACATTATGTATTGTGTAATAAATTTACACCCTGACAACTTCTGTTATGCGATAGGAACGCCCTCCTTCGCACGCCTAGTTATAGTGGCACGTCTATAGGTGATCACTTTACACATATGCAACGTTCGCCATTTCCACCCATGATAGAATACCATGTCTATTAATTTTTTGGAAGTTGTTTATATATTAAATTTTTGCGCCACCTTTCACATGTGAGTTCTAACGACCCCCTAGCGGCTAGCACCGAAGCTTTTTCTTCCCCTTGAATAACCACAGATGTCGCTAAACGATACACCTATATTGATTTTGGAGTTTTTTACTTACCGCGTACCGACATAGGTATTGGATTCCGCGTTCTGTTCGAATATGCACATTTCAGGTTATCGTGGCCACAGAGGAGAGCGTTTCCGAACATTCCGCATTAAATCAATATTGACCTCGCGCCTGCCGCAAGTGGTAAGCCATCGGGGCATAACATTGATTCAATTGGATGCTTTTTGCATAACACCGAGCGCTTCTTGTGGACCGGTCCGATGCAATATGCTCGCCAGGTGCGGCGATGGCCAACCTGTGACACGAAATGGCGATGACATTGCTAGTAACAACCCAACATATTCGAATTTCGTTTCCTTCTTCTATTCTATCTTTCCTTTTTCCTATTCACTTGGGGTTGGCTCTCCTTGCGTCAAATCACCAGAACAGTTATTTTCATCTCCAAGTTGCTTGAGGTCTTTTCGTTGACCTCAGCTAGTATTTACACCGGATGCATTTACGATATTATCATATGTGAAGGATGGACAAATGATTCAAGCTAATACAACACGATTTCGGTGTCGTGCATACTTGATCCAATTCAGTGTTGCAAAAGCGTCTTATTGACAAAAATAATTTAAGTTTTTTTTTAATAGAGAAGCGAACACGGAATACGTGCCACATCAATATTCTTAATATTTTCAAACTAAACTAAACGCTTGTGCTATATGAAAATAGGACTAACTTGCTGGTCCAGAGTGAGGTTCGAACCCGCGATCTTTGGATCACGAGACGAGAGTCCTAACCACAAGACCAGTAAGCTACTCATATGGGTCAAGCAGTGCTGTGTTGTCATGATAATAATGCTGAGTCGGGTCAAGCGATTAGATTAAGGACACGATTCTGCAAACGTAGTAGTGTAAAGCAACATTTTGTAATACCAGGCATACGTCAAGAGTAGAATAGGATATTTGATACCCTTCTGGGGAACCGGAAAAAAAACTAACCTAAACAGACTCCAACGACAGCAAAACAAAATATCAAAAATGGTCTATGATCTGAAATACCGGACACCAACTGAAACTGTATACCGTATAACACAACAATTAAACATCGAAAGCATTACAAAAATCGAAACACTTAAAATCATTCACAAACTAGCAATTGGCGAAATACAAGACGAAGACATAAAATTAGACAAAATACACGAAAAACACCAACACAACACACGCCAAAATAAAAACAGGACAATCCCGACTAATTTGCAACGGACTAAAACTATACAATGACCTGCCACAACAGACCAAACAACTGACCACTGACAAATTCAAAACAGATGTGACAAAAATATTAAAACTCGGCCAAGTATAAAAAAATGCCTTTGTATCTAAATTATATTAATATATTTTCTTATATTGAATCATGTAAAAATGTTACCCATAAACCTCTTAGGTTTCCATTACTTTTTAATAAATAAAAAAATAAGTGCGATAGAGGGGGTATATGTACGAGCTGGAGCACAACAGATCATGTCACGTCATCATCAAGTCTTCACAGCAGGCCTTGCTATTAGTGATGGGTCCGCTCTGTACTCACTACTACAATGTAGTACTACACTACATTGAAGTGCACACTTCGCACATTTTGATGTGTAGTGCACACTACAAACTACATACACCAAAGTTATTGAAAGTATAAATTTCAAATAGTACACTTCATTTCAAAGCGAAGACTACAAAGTACATACACTTCAAAGTTATCGAAAGTATGAGAAACACATTTTAAATAGTGTATTTTTTACGTGAAATTTTTGGAAAGTTGATGTAGATATATGAAGAAATTTTTGAGAAGTTGATTAGCTTTTAGAGAAATCTTTGGAAATTGTAACACCCCCTCCCCCCCATGGTTTGAAAATTTTTTGGAATCGAACGGAAGAAATCTGTCTGGCGACCTTTTTTTTTTTTTTTTAGGTCGCCACATTTTTATTTGGGAAAAAAATACTTCATTCGCTTCATTTAAAAATTTACTTCACTATTACTTCATTTCATTACTTCACTTCATTAATACTACAATTACTTCATTACTTCACTTCATTTCATAGTACTAGTACTACAATTGCTTCACTTCAATTATTTTTTACTACAATTGTAGTGTACACTTTGTAGTCTTCAAACAGGTGAACGTGTGTGTGTTGTAGTCTTCATTTTGAAATGAAGTTTTTCCCTTCGCTACTTGCTACGCTCCCGCCGCGCGTGTTCTCAACCTCACGCCGTTGCGATATAAGGCGATATTTGCTCGAAAAAGCGGTCTTTCCAATAAAGCCAACACCGTGGCCGTTACTACGCTTTTTATTTTATTTCAATGTTTTATGCCCCTAAAAAAACATCCACTACTATTCTTTTTAGTTTTCCACGACGTGTGCGGCGCACTATTCCCCTTTTGCGCGATGGTATTGACCCGTTTTCTCTATTGCTTATCGGTCTCCGCATAAACTGCATTAATAATAATCTAATATATAAGAATTGGTCACAGATAACAAACTTCGGAACGAAAATGTAATGGAAATTGATTATTTCCATCGCGAATGGGGGCACCAACCAACCAACGAATCGTCGTAAACTAAACTCAGCTCCGATTGGAAGGAAGTGAAACATTCGAAGTTGGAATTCAATCCGAAATGCGCGAATATGTATTTTCCCGTCCTATGACGGTGGATCATGCTTTAAATATAAAAAAATATATGTGTATTATTAATATTTAAAGCATTAACTTTGTGGTTAGGCGTTGTAACAGAGTATTAGTTAAATTAGTTTCCAACAAAGGGCTTTATTTTCCATACAGACCTTTTTTCAATTTAACTTTCACAAAATATTTAGTAACGCCCACTTTAGACCCCGCCCCCTCTCCCTCGTAGATTCCTGATCGTTCTTTAGGTAAATTGCTATTCTTTGACAAGATTAACACGCATGTGATAAATATTGGTGATAGTTTAACAGTACTATGCTTGTGGTGTATAGTGTTGTACATACTAGTGTAGTGTTGGTCCTGACGAAGAGACGGGTACGTCTCGAAACCGGTAGACCTAAAATTTGATAGTGGTTTATACTCATTTAACTAACACTCTGTTAAATATATGTGTGTTATTTTATTTTTATTTTCTTTTATTTTTTAACAAACAGACCCTCAACAGGTCATTACTGGTGTAAGTATTTTGACCAGTGACACACTAAACATAGATTTGTATCTGATTAGGTGGATTAATCATCATTGAATTGAATTAAACGGGCAGCCATCGGTGCTAGACCACAATTACGTTTTAATTATCAATCATCGATACAAACAGATAGGTATAAATCCCAAATAACTGTGTGCCGAAAATAGCCGGTTAAAATAACGGTTTAACCGTCACTGGTCATTTTTGACCTTGATAGATGGTCCTAGAGTGACATTAGAGCACAAAGTATAGATATTCTATGAACATTTTGAATAAAATATAATAATTTCGTTGTCTGTCCGTCTGTTTGTACGTCTTTAACTTCGTTCGAATTTCTCTACGCGTGTCGCTACCGCCGCCTCTCCGTAGACCGCAATAAAGATATTATAAATATATGTATACAAGGGCTTAGCGAAGATACGAACCAATGTTCTGTCTTTTTTACGGGTTACAGCTATTACGATGTAATTACACAATTCACTTTTTATGAAAATATAAGTATGTTATGTAATTATATGATAATCTTAGATACTTCACTTTTTTTTTTATTAATTTTAATTCTCAACAGGCCAAAGATCCAATTGCAGAAGCGAAACACATCACAAAACACCCAGGCTCGAGTAAATCACATAGATTAATTGTGACCTCACCGGGAATCGAACCCGGAATCCTCGGTGGGAGAAGCCAGTGTCATGCCCACTGTGTGTAAATGGTTATCATGCCTACAATATTATACGTAGAATACATTGGAATTTGAATTTAAATGCACCAAAATAAGATAAATTCAATAATCAAAGAAGCTGTGAAAACAAAGTATATACTTAATAATTATAAGTTAATTATTCTTTTATAACGACCGTTTTTAAATTTAAAACGTCAAAATATTTTTCAACACGTTTCAAGACTTGCTTATTAAAAAGTGATATGTTGTTGTGTTGAATAAATGTGGAAGAAATATCTAGTTCTAGAAAATCGACGCTCAAATGCCGTCCTATGACGAATTTTGAACGTTAGAATTAATGTGGTGTGATAAGATAATATATCATCTCAGGAGCCCGATTGTAAGCAAGTTCACGCTGAAGTTGGTTCTGGTTACCGATCGATTGCGTTCAGTTCTGGTTTTTCGACCCTACCCGAAATGACGGGCTGTATTGTACTTTAGAAGTGATTTAAAAAATTAATAATTTTTAAGGAAAAAATGTAACAATTTGGAAATGTCTAAATATAATTGCGGAAGCCAAACGAAGTGGATTTATGACGATTATTGACTCCAAACTTTGAGGCATAAATAAAGACTCTTATGAAATTATATAGCATACCTGTAATCTTATTAGGGCCGGTCTTATAAACGTCCGTTAGTTAAATTTCAGACCAAATAAACTGAAATTTGATACAAACGTCACTTTTTTCGTCTTATAACAATCCGTTAATCAAATTTTAGTAAAATTTTACCGACGGCCGATACCGACAGTCGAACCACCAGTTTACCGTCCGTTAGTTGAAACTGATAGAAGTATGACAGATTGACGTATTATTTTTTAAGGTTAGGTCCGCTGTCAATTTGCGTTTAATGCTGTTTGTTTAATATGTACATATATACCGTGCTGACTGTTGCTACATTTTCAAGGAAAAATGTTTTCACATAACGATGTCGAGCTATTATTGTATTCAAGTTCGTCGGATAAAGAACAAACTCGACGACAAAGAATGTTCAATATACGAGTAGATTATTTTAATATTTTAGATGACGCAGATTTTATCTACCGCTTTCGCTTGTCAAAAAGGTCTGCTCAAGAGCTTCTATGAGCTTCTAGAAGATATTGGGAACAATGTAAAAAGGCGCATCCGTAGGAATCTGACATTATCACCAACTACAAAATTGGTTGTTGCCTCGAGATTCTATGCTCTAGGATCAATATTATTAGCTGCTCAGACTAAGTTGGGGTTTTAAAGGCTATTACCAATGTAGTGTTGTGGGAAGTAACCCAAAAATCTGATGCGAGCGAGAAATTTTAGATAGAAAAGAGATATAATTCGCTTTTGACAGCTCTAAAATCATAGACAAGAGCAGTGCGATATTGCGATACTTACGGACGGTAAAAAAAGTTTTATAAGACGAGCATCGGTAACATTTATAAACGAACGGCCATCCGTTAGTATATTGTCGATTGACTAACGGAAATTTGGTCTTTCGTTTATAAGACCGGCCCTTATTCAATCTAATATATCTTTATTTATTTATTTATTCGAATTGAAGCAAACAATGCATAAGATGTTTTACAAAGTAAACGGTTAAAGCGTTTGAAGAATATCTGCTCCATACATCTATTAGTAGCTTACAATAATATTAAGACGCTAATATATTTTTTTGTATTTAAGTTTAATCTTGTATTTATTTAACATTCTAAACATCCCTGTCCGATCAATGAGATCTTCAAGCCCTTTTCATCAAGTTTTATAACATCAATCTGGCACAGGCTTAGTTTGAAAGCGAAATAGTAATAAAGTTAGTTGACGGTTGCTGGAGCGTGTAATACCAACACCACTAGGGAACGCAATCCCGAGTCGGGATTGCCCTTTCGGGATCCCTCGAGATTAGAATTTCCAATCCCGCGGGATCCCTAGGGATCGGGATCCCGAATACTTTGGTGTTTTTTTTTTGTTTATAGAGCTGAATAGCAATTAACGACAACGCCTTGCATTTTTATATCAGCATATTTTATAAAATATTCAATATTAATCATCGCTTTCAAGTTTTTGCAGGCGTTTTTACAAGCATCAATGAAAAGTTAGTAGGTAGTAGTTTTTATTACCATTATACAGGGTTATTTGGAAAACATTAATAACCTCGCAGGACTATATTCCTCCCTTGATTATAAGTCTAAAATGTTCAAGCTATTATGACCTAATATCAATAGTTAAGGAGATACGCGACATCAAAGTTTGCATTTTTTTTCTGACAATAGTTCTGAATTATTTTTTGTAAAACGTTGGACTATCATCATAGTAACACATATTGAATATGAAAAATTCATTCCCTTTAACACAAGTCAAATAAAAAAATAAAAACCTTCGAATTCCAATTAGAAAACATTCCAATTGGAATTTTTTCAGGGTTTTTTTCATTTTATTTAACGTGTATTAAAACGAATGAATTTTTCGTAATCGATATGGGTTACTGTAATGATAGTCCAACGTTTTACAAAAAATCAGTCAGAAATATTGAAAAAAAATGCAAACTGTGATGTCGCTTGAACATTTTCGACTCATAATCAAGGGAGGAATATAATCCTGCGAGGTTATTAATGTTTTCCAAATAACCCTGTATATTAGATTGATAAAATATAGCAAATATTATTCAAAGCTATTTTCATTATTTGAATGTGACATGAACCTAAGTTTTAAGTACCTACTAAAAGCTCTATAGACATGCACAATTAAACATATAAAACATAAAAAATGTTGATCAATCCCGATAATCCCGATAATAAAAAATATACATACAAATTACAAATACAAAAGTCCAATTCGACAAATACTAGTAATCTTTCAATACACCTTTTAATATATGTTTGAATATAGTTATTGGCAAAGACGTCCAGTTGCTCTTATCTTTTTGCTAGTCTAGGAAGCCTTTGCGGTGGGGAATTAAATATGTAGTTAGTAGCTGCAGTTTCCACGGCAAAATCTGCATGACTTCTAGTTATGCGAGACGGAACACGCAAGCAGATACGTTCTAGTAGTTGAGGACAGTCGATAATATCATTTATTAGTTTGTACAAAAAGTCTTTATAACTTATAACTTCTGATTCTTCAGCCAGATGGCAGGAGTGCAGGGAGTGAAGAGTGAAGAGTTGTAGACCTCAGACGTGTGACGGGACAGCGGGTGACAGTGGATATGTCACCGCGTCTTGTTATTTAAATTTATTAATGATATTGGTCGGTCTGGGGGTCAGAAAGTGATAGGATCTCGCACCGCCGCGCGCGCATACATATTTCATGACACATGTGGGAAAGAATCGTTGTACGTTGTTCCAGACGCGCCGTGGTCCGTTTAGATAGTGTAATCTTCGTATTTTTCGAAAAGCGGTTAATTTTTTACATTTTGTGGCGTTTTTACGGCTGGTATCGCGCGTTTCGGATAAGTTCATCACAGCGTGCCAGATTTCTTTTATCTGTCCATACAGTTAGACATGACTCAGAATGGTGACCTTTATCGGCAGTGGTGTAGTCCTAAATAAAAAAATACCGGATCAATATTTTTTTCGAATAAAAATAATTCAAAAGTGAACTAAAAATATATGTAAAACATACTCCTTATTACTTTCCAATAATATAATATTTCACTTCACATTTTTTATTAATTGTGTTACATTGAATGCGAACTCTCTCTCTCTAAACTCGAGCAGTTCTTTATTGTTATAACTCATTAATACAGTCGAACTCGGTTATAACGAGCTCGGATATAAGGAGATCCCGGCTATAATGAGAAAAACTGTGAATTCATTTTGATTTGCGCATATTCCCATACAATCGGTCTCGGCTATAAGGAGCGCGATTCCCGGATAAACGGAGCAAATTTTAGAAACTCTACAGACATATTTGCTTGGGTTGCAGAAAAAAGACAAATACGTACTCGTAACAATGAACTTTTTCACTTTGCTTTTAAAGCGGCTCACACCTTAATTAGGGTTCATTTTATGATGTACACAAACTTGTGTCCGAAAATCCCACGTGCGCAGGCAAGCAATAGTTTACAGTTGCCGGCAAACTTCATGAAATTCTTTGGCTAAGTGGGGGAATGCGCAGAAGACGAAATTTGGGTCTCGTTGGTAGAAAGGTAGATGCGCAAACGTCCCCCCACTACGCCGCAGAATTTCAAGATGTTTGCCGGCTACTGTACTGAAGGTCGAGAATACTGGTCATATAACTCCGATTATTGGGGGTTTCCAAAATGTTTATGGTGATAGTTTATTTTATGCAGTTAACTGTATTAGCATTTAAAAGCCTAATCAGTTAAAGGCGAATTATTCTATCCGAAACATGTTCACTAACACACGAAAGTATCTCTAGGTTCGCGAAAAAGTCGAAATTATCGGCGTCAAAAAATCTGTAAATCGTCTTCTACAGTTTCATCACTCTGGAAAGATAAGGATGTTTATTTAGCTGCCTTTGAAAATAACATCACACAATCAAAAAAAATTGTGAAAATAGTGAATCCCGGATATAAGGAGTCCCGGCTATAAGGAGCAAATTTAGTCGGTCCCGTCGCGTTCCTTATAACCGAGTTCGACTGTATATTAAATTCTTATTTACTTACCATCACGCCGCTTCCCCGTGGAGGTAGGCAGAGGGGATAGAGTGCCACACTCTTCTGTCCCGACATACAACTCTCGCCTCATCCACATTCATACATCTTCGCATGCAAGCTCGCCGGTTGATGAGGCTTCTAACGGGACCATCTTCCAGTATCTGGTTAATCTGGTCATGCCACGTCTTCCGCGGTCGCCCTCTCTTTCTGGCGCCATCAACACTTGCATTATATATCTTTCTTACAATTCTTTCCTCAATCATTCGCTGAATATGCCCAAACCATCTGAGCGACCCTTTTTTAATTCTATAAATTCTAATTAAAATGTTTCATTTGAAAGTAAAATTGTCAAAATAAAACAGATGACGAACGCCCAATACAATCAATTACTCAGAGATAGAAATGTCAAAACAATATTCGATTGCGCAGCGCGGTGCTGCTTTATATACGCGATACGCTGGTCTTTCGAACTCTCAAGAAGATTATTTTCCTTTCTAGTGTTTAGGAGAAGATTCCCGTCGTTTCTAGGCTGTTCCAGGCGTCTCCCGAATGTTGTAGATAATCCTAGAGTGCTGTAGACTGTTCTAGAGCCCTCTATAATGTTGTTCCAGAGTGTATTACCAGCGATTCGGACAGCGCGCAATTCTTTCGGTTTATCGTTTCGTTACAATGTTATATTGGTTATAATCAATATCAATATATATATATATAAAGAAGCCCGTGTTTCCCTACCCGCCAAGTTTTCTCCACAACCAGCCACAACCACCCACCGATGGTTATGGTGGTGGATAGCCCTTGGTGTCACATCGAAAATATGCGAGTTTGGTGGGGGTGGCTACGGTGGGTGAGAGTGGATGACGAAAATGTGCTTTCTAGCACATTGTTTTGCTATGGTAAGGCCGCAAATGCTTCAGAATGTTTCAAAATAGGCGCGCCGATGTGTCGGTGAGTCTAGAAGGTTCCGTAAAAAGCTGCTCTAGAAAGTTCTGGAAGGAGAAGGTTCTAGAAAATTCCCGAAAGTTCTATAAGGCTCTAAACTGAGCGGCGGAATGTGTCGGTGTGTCTAGAAGGTTTCTGTACATTCGATAAATTTCTCGAAAGTTCTGGAAGGAGAATGTTCTAGAAGTTCGCGAAAGCTCTATGACGATCCAAACAGTGAACTAAAAATAGGAGAGGTTATAAGATACATACGTCCTTGTCTTGCACCACGCCTAACAGTGCCTCAGAATCATTTTAAAAAAGAATGAAAACACACTGTTTTAAACAATCATATCCATAAGTACGCTAATACTTTTCAATTATGCGACTTTCTCTCCCTTTTTTTCTATTCTATACGAGTGTGTGTATATGCACGTGTTTGCGTGCGAATATCGAGATTCGAATAGACGAGCATCGTGCGCGACAGGTTGTATAACCTTAATACTTAACGCGTGGAAATTTTGTTAAAACTTGTTTTAAGAACTATTGATATTATGTCATGGTTGCTTGAACATTTTAGGCTCACAACATAGGCAGGATTCTACCAGCCAAGTTTCTGCTGCCAGCTCTGGTATAAGTATAACTTCTGCCGCGCGTACAGTAGCCGGCAAACATCTTGAAATTCTGCGGCGTAGTGGGGGGACGCTTGCGCATCTACCTTTCCACCAACGAGACCCAAATTTCGTCTTCGGCGCATTCCCCCACCACGTCAAAGAATTTCAAGAAGTTTGCCGGCAACTGTACCCAGTAGCCAAAACTTTACAGGTGGATAATGCCCTACAGTCTTGATAATAAGTTGAAAATATTCAAGCAACCATGACCATCAATAGTTATGGAGATAAGCAATATAAAAAGTTTGCATTTTTTTTTTCAATATTCCTGACTTATTTTTGGATAAAAGTTGAACTATCATTACAGTAACTTATATTGATTATGAAAAATTCATTATTGTGAAGATTGCGACTTCACAATAAGAATGTGTTCTTGAATATAACTTAATGTTTGTTTACGTTTTAGAGCTTTCTGATGTATTCAATCCATTCATTTCAAAACTGTCTTAAAATTTTAAAATTGGCGGAATTATAATGGCATATACCAGCGTTTCCCAACCTTTTTTGGCTCGCGTACCTCTTGGTAGTAGGTACATCACGCTTAATTGTACCACTTCGTAAAAATGATTGTATTTCGAGAAACTTGTTATTTTATTTGCATTATAAATATTCTAGGGTGACTATATTGTATATCATGAAGTTTGCCGGCAACTGTAACAATTCTTTTATTATTGTGAAGTCTTTGCCTTATTCTATAGTGACGACGGAATAATGAGACTACATTTACAATATTATTTTCCTCGGCCTTCTTAGCGATGATGGCTGGCAACATTTTTTAGACAAACCTTGACAAATTGGCACCAGCAGTTGAAATTACAAATGGCTGCCTCGCGCTCCGCGTTTCGTTACATCTACTGGAGTACAATAATAATTGCGATTAATTCGCATTATGCACACGTGACCTACATAATTAAAACGCAATCAATAAAAATAAATAAATAAATAACTCGGCTAATTGAGATTGCAGAGTTTGTTAAAATTAATTCACACACTAATTAGTTTTCTACATTAATGCCAACATGAAAAATCGAGACTTACCTGCGTCATTAAAAAAAAATTATTGTCACGAAAACTATTTTTTTCCCCTCCTTTTATGGCTTTCACCAATTGGGTGTTAATAGCCATTACAAGTATACATTTATAAAGGTACACATAATGTAATGACATAATACAACACCTATAAAACTCACCTATGTCTGTCTGTTCTCTAAACAAATCTACACCGTTTGTCCGATTCGATTCAAATTTTGCACACTTATGCTTTAGGACCCTGAAAAATTTCCAATTGGAATGTTTTCCAATTGAAATTCGAAGGTTTTTATTATTTTATTTGACTCGTATTAAAGGGAATGAATTTTTATATTCGATATAAGTTACTGTAATGATAGTCCAACGTTTTACAAGGAATATGTCAGAAATATTGAATAAAAAATGCGAACTTTGATGTCGCATATCTCCATAACTATTGATGTTAGGTCATAATAGCTTAAACATTTTCGACTCATAATCAAGGCAGGAATATAGTCCTGCGAGGTTATTAATGTTTTTCAAATAACCCGTATATGTAAGTAGGTACATATGTTTAACTTTTTTTTTTTGTCATTATATCTCAGGATTCAATACCGCGTGGGCCTTTTTTTGTTAGAATAACTGTCCGTGGACCTTTTATTGTGGAACCACAGTTACCTGGGAATCCTCAATCGCGAGATGGCCAATGATAGCCAATCGTCATAAGGTTCAGATACACATGCTTCTTTACTGGCATGCTAATGAGCATGCCACTAATAAGCATGCGCTAACAACTGTACACACTTGCTCATTACTGGCATGCTCATAAATAAGCATGCCCAAAGCTAACAATCAAACACACATGCTTATTAGTGGCATGCTCTTGTCATAGAATAGAGACGCTCTTGTTCAAAATGGAAACTTTGCAAACTGAAATAGAAAATTCAAGTCAACCAATAAATCAAAAAAGTTCCCGAGTTTCCATCCGCACATTTTTTATTTTAGTTTATATAATTTTTATTGTAAGATTTGAATCATTCATGCCTATTAATAAAGTTTCGTAAACATTATTTCTCACTATATTATTTTTACACAACGGTGACCGAGTATTCCGCAGACATTCGTGATTCCTCTAATAAGTCACGAAAAGTAATGTTTTATAT